>VNJV01014354.1:0-10529 GCA_008042635.1 Drosophila nikananu | reverse complement strand
CCCCGGTTTCAATTTATGGGATACACACAGTTCAGTTTTGTCAAATTTTCGATCCTCATCACTGGGCTTTGTTTATCTCATAAGAGCGAAATTTTATCAGCAACATGGGCTATTTAAAGTAATAAACGTGATTTAAAGGATAATGCTGATGCAATGGGAACTAAATAAAAGGAAAGTAAATTAAATAAAAGAAAGATAAATTTTACTAGGAAATTTTATATATCTATATTTTCTTACCAAGAATCCTGTATATAAATTAAATAGTGTGTTATTTTGAGAAATAAACCTTTAAACTGAATTTCCGAATGGTTTAATGCCTATAATTTAATGGCTTTCATAGCTTTTGTATAAGCTAAAAATAAATTATTTAAAATCATTAAAGATCTTAGTAAAGAAGTTCTAAAACCCTATTACTTTAGTAGTTTTGAAAAGCTTAGAAGAACTCATCCTCATACTTAATAAAAGGCATATTAGAAAGGATGACAAAATATAACATATATTTTAAAGTTGCGATACATGAGAAATAAATCCTTATTTTGTTTGATATATATGAAACTATGAAAAACTAGACCTACATTTTAGTTAGGTTTGTAAAATTTGAAAATTAAGTCTAATGTTGTCCAAAATAGAATAGTCAAAAATTAAAAATCATTTTATTCTCTGTTTTTAAAGTAAATGCGATAGTTTTAAATTTTTTAAATTTTAATAGACCAAACCATTTTTGCTGCCACATCACGGTGTACTTTTCTTCTCAATATATGTACATATGATATTATCCACATCATTTGTAAGTTCAAAGAATCCCCCATTTTATTGGAATACCATGATTACGGCTTACTTTATTGGTTTGACCAGGTTTTTTTTTTTGGGAAGCACCGCCACAAATTAAAAACTTAGGGGACTACAATTTACAGTGTAGAAATGCAATTGGAATATAGTACAAATAATATGAAATAAGGGACGCTTAAGAGAGCATCTTGCGGATCATGTAGTTCAGGATGCCGCCATTCTTATAGTAAGTGATGTCCACCTCGGTGTCAAACCGCAGAATGGTCTCGAAAACGGTGCCATCAGCCTGAAAATAAGATATTTAAGGAGATATTTAGAACAACTCCGAGTATACTCATGCTTTCCGATATTGTCATGCTATTACCTCCACTTGGATCTTCTGGCCGGGCTTCAGGCCACTCTCCGGCAACGCAATGTTGTAGACCTCGCGACCATTCAGATTCAGGGTCTCGGCACTCTGTCCCGGCAGGAACTGCAGCGGGATAATGCCCATGCCCACCAGGTTGGAGCGATGGATGCGCTCGTAAGACTCCGCGATCACCGCCTTCACGCCCAGCAGGAAGGGACCCTTGGCGGCCCAATCCCGGGAGCTGCCGCTACCGTAATCCTTGCCCACGACCAACACCAGAGGGGTTCCCTCCTCGCGATACCGCTCGGCGGCATCGAAGATGTCCAGCTCCTCCTGGCTGGGAATGTGCACGGTGCGGGGTCCAGTCTTGGCGACCAGTTTGTTCACCAAACGAATATTGGCGAAGGTGCCACGCGACATGATGGCATCATTGCCACGTCGCGAACCGTACGAGTTGAAGTCCCTGGGCGTGATGTTACGCTCAGCAAGGAATCGGGCGGCGGGCGAGGTTCTGGCAATAGAGCCGGCCGGAGAGATGTGATCCGTGGTCACGGAATCGCCCAGGAAGAGCAGGCAGCGCGCCTTCTGGATGCTCTGCAGCTTAGGCAGGTCCCGGGTCATGCCCTCGAAGAAGGGAGGACGCTTGATGTAGGTGGAGTCGGCACTCCAGGAGAAGAGCTTGCCCTCGGACACCTGCAGTGTCTGCCAGTCCTGGGAGCCCTGCTCGATCTTGCCTGTAGGAAGAAATATTAAAAAGGTATTTATAATAACAACAATTTGAGTTGCAATTCCTTGAAATACTCACTGTACACCTCCTGGAACATAGCGGGGATCACGTGCTTGTTCTCCACCTCCTGGATCTCCGATCGCGTTGGCCAGATGTCCTGCAGGAACACATTCTTTCCATTGGCATCCACGCCCAGCGGCTCCTTCTCGAAGTCAATGTCAACTCGTCCGGCAATGGCATAGGCGATGACCAGCAAAGGACTGGCCAGATAGTTGGCCCTGGTGTTCGGATGAATGCGGCCCTCAAAGTTCCGGTTGCCCGAAAGAACTCCAGCGCAGACGAGTCCGTTCTTCTCGATGGTGTTCACCACGTTCTCCTCGAGGGGACCGGAGTTGCCAATGCAGGTCATGCAGCCATAGCCCACAATGTCGAAACCCAGCTTCTCCAGATAGGGAATGACGCCAGACTCCTTCAGGTAGTAGGTCACCACACCGGATCCAGGGGAAAGCGAGGTCTTGATGTAGGGCAGGATGTTCAAGCCCTTTTCCACCGCCTTCTTGGCCAGGAGACCGGCTCCCAGCATCACCGAGGGATTCGAGGTGTTTGTGCAGGACGTGATAGCCGCAATCACCACAGATCCGTGCTGCAGCTTGTAGGTCTTACCATCGTCCCACTGGAACTCACCAAAGGCAGCCTGAGCCTCTGGGGCAATGGCAAAGCCCTTGAAGCCAACCTAAGGAAATGCAATAAATTGTTACAAATTATACAAACTTAAGAATTTGTAATGTAGTTCGAACTTACGGGATTGGACAGGCAAGACTTGAAGTCTTGGGGCATGTCCGAGACCGAAACGCGATCATGAGGACGCTTGGGACCCGAAACCGAGGTGACCACTGTCGCCAGATCCAAGGTGATGCTCTGTAAAGGTAGTTTATTTTATTAGGAGAACCCAATAGGAAAAGTGACCTCGTACCTGGGTGAACTTGGGGTCTTGGGCAGCATCAGCATAGTTGCGCAGCTGCTGGGTGGCCTTCAGATACTGACGGATGATGTCGATCTTCTTCTCCGAGCGATCTGAAGTGGATATAGTTATGGCATTAACAAGAAATCTCAAGGGGCTTACAACTTACTCGTCTGCTTCATGTAGCCAAGAGTATTCTCATCGATGGGGAAGTAGCCCACAGTGGCTCCATACTCCGGGCACATGTTACTGATCGTTGCCCTGTCCGCAATGCTGAGCTCAGCCACTCCGGGGCCGTAGAACTCCACGAACTTGCCCACCACTCCCAGCTGACGCAGGTGCTTGGTGATGGTCAGCACCAGATCGGTGGAGGTGACAAGCGGGCTCAGTTTTCCCACCAACTTGTAGCCAATAACCTCGGGCAGCAGCATAGAGATGGACTGTCCCAGCATCACGGCCTCCGCCTCGATTCCGCCCACACCCCAGCCCAAGACTCCCAGGCCGTTGATCATCGTGGTATGGGAATCAGTGCCCACCACACTGTCGGGATACAGGATCTTGGATCCGTCGGTGGTATCGTTTTCGAACACCACACGGGCCAGGTACTCCAGATTCACCTGGTGGACAATGCCAGAGCCGGGTGGCACGATCAGCATGTTGTTGAAGGCTTTGGCTCCCCACTGAAATGGAAACAAAATATTATATCTATAAGATATCTCCAGATAAGTTTGGTATAAGGCAAACCCACCTTCAGGAAGGTGAAGCGCTCCTTGTTGCGCTCAAACTCCAGGGTCTGGTTCTTGGTCAGAGCGTCAGGTGCACGGGCAAAGTCCACCTGGACGGAGTGATCAATGACCAAGTCCGCGGGGCAGATGGGATTGATTTTCTCGGGATTACCGCCCAGATCCAAGACAGCGTCGCGCATGGCAGCAAAGTCCACAACAGCAGGGACGCCAGTGAAGTCCTGAAAGGGGAAATCCTCTGTAAAAAAGCTATCTAGTTGGGAGGTTTATGTGTGAAGCTCACCTGTAGGATCACACGGGCGGGCTTGAAGGACACCTCAACATCATTGGATCCCTGCTTAAGGGCAGGCGACCAACCCAAGATGCTCTGCACATCCTTCTCTAGGATATGGAAGTTGTCACAGTTGCGCACCGCCGACTCCAACAGCACACGAATCGAGTAGGGAAGTTGATCTGTTTTCAGTGGGAAATGATTCAGTATTAATTATTGCATTTCATTACTAATACAGTACAGTAAGGCGTCGTAATAAACCTATTATAGTTTCTCTTTTATTTAACCCTTTCGTATCAATTATAAAAACAAGCTACTGTAATCATATCGATAGGAATTATTTCCTGACGGAGAGAGATAGGGCCGCAGTTTTGCAAATCATGATGTAGTAAACATGTATGAAAAGTCATTTTATCACATTGCGTGATTAAAACAATTTAGTGAAAGTTACTCGGCTTTTTTTGAGCTGCTTAATATAGATAGTAATTAAATATAAAATAGTTATTTTAAGGGTAATATTCACTAACAATCTTGGTATTTGTTTTTAATTGTAAACAATTTAAATCTGCACTATAAATAAAACAAAATTTCAAAACTGAACACTGAGAGAAAGACGGATATGGATAGATCCATTCGACTGTGGATGCTGTTCAAGAATACGGTCGTAGATGCTTCCTAATTTTAAAATTATAAGGCCTTGAAAAGGTAATATAACAAAAAAACCTGTGAATTTCAATCTACAATCATTTCAGATGTTTTTTGTACGTTTTTTTTTGCCATTTAGAAAGCACTTTGTTGTGCAATTTGTATAATAACAAACATTTTTATATAAGTTCCGTCTTATAGAGTTCCCATTGTACTTGTTTCTGAGATAGCACCACCTGTTATCACGAAGCACAATGATTGCGTTTGCTTAGAACTCCAGGATGGGTACCCACTGATAAGGGTACTATATGGTTTACTATATGTGTAGTGGCCATTAAGAAAAACCCTCACCTCAGACTCAGACTCGACCCCCGATGCTTGGACACGCGCTGCTCCAGTGAAAAGATTCCACGCGACTTTTCGGAAGCCAAGCCCCGACCGGACCACGACCCCCGAAAACATCAGATTTGTGGCGATAAGTGTGGGCACGTAACTTTTATAATTTGAATTAAAATCCATAGAGGCACACACAACGATTCGTTATCACCGGTAGACGAGCCCCATTATGAGCCCCAATCATCCACCGGTGATAACTTTCGCTTTCGCCGCGAGACGAGCTTGCGCTTGCCCCGGTTTGGAAACTATAGAAAAATTCACTTAAGGCGGCGGCCAGCACCTTCCGATTGACACTGCTCGGACTTGCAAATTAAGGTGTTCGTTCGCTTCGCTTATTTTTCCAGCTTTTTGGGGTCAAACTCCACTTTCAACAGCTTACATTCCCCCCGAAATCAGCACTAGTTAATGCAACTTAGCCGGAGTTACCACGTATACAGCGCCCCTCCCCACTAACGGGCTAGATCTTACAGCCACTGGACTTACCATATTTGCTGTCGATGGCGGCGAGGTCAAAGTACTTGTAAGTTGTGCCGGCCTGCGAGAAAGTTTTCTCGAACTGAGCAAAGGGATTGGCGCCTGTGGGTGTACGAAGGGGGGAGGTGTGTGTTATGTAAGCCGCAGGACAACACGGGATCTGGTTGTAGATCCTCTTGGTTTCTCCGGATGTTGCACCTACCAGACATCTTATTGGGACACTTTACTGAACTTGTTGCGGACGAGCAAAGCTAGAAACTGATTGGAGAAGCGAGTCGTTGTCGGATTGAAACTTGACCAGCTTTTTGGTATTTTATCGATTACGCCAGGGCGGAAAACTTCCAGTTATCGATAATCATTCGAGGGGCTTTCTTTTGCGCGCGTTTTTAAATAAAGAAATTGTAGTTACCTAATGCACGGACACTTACTTTAGTTAAAAATAAAAAAAATTACATGTTTTCCCCAAACTGAATACAATGAAGAACTATATCTAAAAGAACTTAATTTAATCGGAATAACTATTAAATTTATTATTTGCTCCACAACCTTAAAATAACTGAGTAAAATAAAAAACTATATTTTCAAGAATGAATTCTTGTGATAAAGTAATTTAATAGGAAATAATTAATATATTTTTTAACACAATTCCATTCTTAAGCTTTACAACATATTTTTCCAATAAATGTGTCTTGTTATTATGTAAACAACTATGTACCCATTATACTCAATTATAATTTGCAAAATAAAGAACATTCAATCATTCACCAATCAGGGTAACTAAGAAAGCATTTTGCGAACCATGTAGTTTAGGATGCCCCCGTTCCTGTAATAAGCGATGTCCACATCAGTGTCAAAGCGCAGAATGGTTTCGAATGCAGTGTCATTCGCCTGTAAATCAAGTATAAAAATAAGACAAGTATTTACCTTAATAATAGAAGGTCCTACTCACCTTAACCTGGATCTTTTGTCCCGGTTTCAAGCCACTTTCTGGCAAATGAATGTTGTAAACCTCCTGACCATTAAGCTTCAAAGTCTCGGCACTCTGTCCCGGCAGGAATTGCAGCGGGATAATGCCCATGCCCACCAAATTAGAGCGATGGATACGCTCGTAGGACTCGGCAATAATAGCCTTGATTCCGAGCAAATGCGGACCCTTGGCGGCCCAATCTCGGGAGCTGCCACTGCCATAATCTTTGCCAGCCACCAAAACAAGAGGAGTTCCCTCCTCACGATACCGCTGAGCCGCATCAAAAATGTCCAGCTCCTCCTGGCTGGGAAAGTGCACAGTGCGGGGTCCAGTCTTAGTGACCAACTTGTTCACCAATCGAATATTTCCAAAGGCTCCGCGGGACATGACGCCGTCGTGCCCACGACGAGTGCCATAGGTGTTGAAGTCCCGAGGCGTCACATTCCGATCGGCGAGGTAACGTGCTGCTGGCGAGGTCCTGGCAATGGCTCCCGCGGGACAGATGTGATCCGTGGTGATAAAGTCGCCAAGCAGGAGAAGACAGCGGGCCTTCTTGATGTCCTTCACCTTAGAAACCTCTCGGGTCATGCCATCGAAAAAGGGCGGACACTTTATGTACGTAGAGTCAGGGTTCCAGGAGAAAAGATTGCCATTGGGCACCTGAAGAGACTGCCACTCCTCAGTTCCCAGTTCGATCTTACCTGGGGAGGGGTAAGAGGTAAGTTTATATATGTATGTATAGGGAATAAGTTTAGCTACTAACTGTACGTGTCCTGGTACATAGAGGGAATAATATACTTGTTCTCCACCTCCTGGATCTCCGAACGCGTTGGCCAGATATCGCGCAGAAACACATTATTTCCATTGGCATCTACGCCCAGCGGCTCCTTCTCGAAGTCAATGTCCACTCGTCCGGCAATGGCATAGGCGATGACCAGCAAAGGACTGGCCAGATAGTTGGCTCTGGTGTTCGGATGGATGCGACCCTCAAAGTTCCGGTTGCCGGAGAGAACTCCAGCGCAAACCAAGTTATTACTCTCGATGGCATTAACTACTTTCTCGTGAAGTGGTCCGGAGTTTCCAATGCAGGTCATGCAGCCATAGCCCACAATGTTAAAGCCCAGCTTCTCCAGATAGGGAATGACGCCAGACTCCTTCAGGTAGTAGGTAACTACTCCTGAACCAGGGGAAAGGGAGGTCTTGATATAGGGCAGGACATCTAGTCCTTTCTCCACCGCCTTCTTGGCCAGAAGTCCGGCTCCTAGCATCACCGAGGGGTTGGAGGTGTTTGCGCAGGATGTAATGGCTGCAATAACCACAGATCCGTGATTAAGATTGTAGCTCTTCCCATCGTCCCAATTTAATATTCCAACATCCTTTAGAGCCTCTGGCGCAATGGCATAGCCCTTGAAGCCCACCTAAGGTAACCGAAGATTATTTTTTAAGGTTTATCTTGAAAGTTAGTTAAGACTTACCGGACTGGACAGGCAGGACTTAAAATCTTGAGGCATGTCCGATACAGAAACTCGATCGTGAGGACGCTTGGGACCCGAAACTGAGGAAACCACTGTGGCCAGATCCAAAATAACTTCCTAAAATAATTATGATCTTAGTTTAAGTATTAAATCAGGGTTCGGTTATTGCAAACCTGTGTGTACTTGGGATCTTGGGTTGGGTCAGCGTAGTCCCTGAACTGCTGCGTAGTTTTCAAGTACTGCCGTATGATGTCGATCTTCTTCTCCGAGCGATCTGAAACATTTGAAATAACATTTATTTCTACTTTTGCCTTTCGTAAAAGTAAACTAACTCGAAAGCCTCATATAGCTCAGGGTGTTCTCATCCACTGGGAAGAAGCCAATGGTGGCTCCGTACTCCGGGCACATGTTACTGATCGTCGCCCTGTCTGCCAGGCTGAGCTCGGCCACTCCCGGACCGTAGAACTCCACGAACTTGCCCACCACACCCAGCTGACGCAGGTGCTTGGTGATGGTCAACACCACATCGGTGGATGTGACCAGCGGGTTCAGTTTTCCCACCAACTTGTAGCCAATAACCTCGGGCAGTACCATGGAAATTGCTTGTCCCAGCATCACGGCCTCCGCTTCGATTCCGCCCACTCCCCAGCCCAAGACGCCCAGGCCGTTGATCATCGTGGTGTGGGAATCATTTCCCACCGAACTGTCGGGATACAGGATCTTGGAGCCATCGGCGGCTTCATCCTCCACAACGACTTGGGCCAAATACTCCAAATTGATCTGATGAATGATTCCAGAACCGGGCGGCACACAGATCATGTTGTTGAAGGCACTGGCAGCCCACTTAAAGAGGAAATGGGATTAGAAAATATAGAAATATTTGTTGGTACGACAAGTACCTTCAAGAAGGTAAACCTTTCTTTGTTCCTTTGGAACTCAACCACCAGATTTTTGGCCATTGCATCCGCAGACCGCGCAAACTCCACCGGCACAGAGTGATCTATTACCATCACCGAAGGGCAGATGGGATTCACTTTTGCGGGGTCACCACCAAGCTTCAAGACAGCCTCCCGCATGGCAGCAATATCCACCATGACAGGAACTCCATTGTAGTCCTGTAATGCAATATAATATTAACAAATTGAAGACAAGGCTTAGGAGTTCGACTAACATGGAGAACGACACGGGCGGGCTTGAAGGCAATCTCCACATCGTTGGATCCCTGCTTGATGGACGGCGTCCAGTTCAGGATGCACTGCACATCCTTTTTGGAAACTTGGAAGTTATCACAATTGCGTACGGCCGATTCCAAGAGCACACGGATCGAGTAGGGCAGCTGACCTAAATATGAAAATATCTATTTATAGAAATCACAATTTCACCAGGCACCACATTCATTGAGGAAACCCCTGCAGAACGCCCTTATCGCTCCCATTGAAATATTCCACAGTTTTAAATAGATGGACGAGCTCTTCTATCTTGGGTTCACACGTCACCTGTAACTGATAGCTGATAACTGGAAACTACTTAGCCTACTGGAGAGCTTTGGAGCCACGCGTATCGTAATCGCAAAAGAGTGTTTTGTTTAAATGGAAGATTCCGTGATTGGAAAATGCTTACTGTTGACAATGGTCAAGAGATACTTTGTGAATTGTATTATGTAATTAAAATAGAATAGTGGAATATATATTTTTGGAAACTGTTTATTTAAAAAAAAAATAATACATATATATATATATATATATATATTTTATTTTTTAAGATTTTCTAAATGATTCAGCAATTTAAATCATTTAAAGTAATAATTTTAAATACACGACTCTTTTAATTGTATAATATATAATATGTATAGAATATTTTACTCCTTATTTATGTTGTTTTACAGTTATGTTTAGCCCTATTTAATAATTTCTTAAATAATAAAATAAATAAAAATGCAATCAGTTTACTTATTTTATTGTGAAGACTTAAAAATTGCATATTATTTATTTATAAAGAAAATCAAATCTTAATTTTTTTGGCAACAAAAATATAAAATTAGTTATGCTTACACAAAAATATTATAATAAAAAATATAAAACACCTCCCTATTGTTGAATAAAATCAAGCAAACAACAATAAGCTAAAGCTTTACACTTACTAAGCTTGCTTACTAAATACTCTAATTTCTTATTCTTAATTAATACGATTTTATTAAAATTATCACAAATAACTTAATTTTTTATTTGTAAACAAACTACTTACTGTATCGGTTATCAATCGACGCCAAATCAAAATATTTGTAGGTCGCTCCAGCCTGAGTGAATTGCTTCAGGAACTTTGCAAATGGATTTGACCCTGTAACATTACATATATTATAAACTAGTCCAAGCTTCTTTAATATGTTTTGTTTAGCTCACCAGACATTTTTTTTGTGTTTTTAGTTGAAAGTTTATATCACTTTTACCGAACTTACTCCGTTAAAGGCATACCGACTACTCTTATATACGATCAGCGGATACGCTCATTTTCTACGAGGGAGAGGAAGATATGAGGAAAAACTAAAAAATCAACAACAAAAACTTAAAGCTCAATTTGCGATAAAAGTGATTGGAAACGTTCGATTACTGCCTATTGATAATTTTATCGCTTGGCGTAGTTTAGTGTGACCGTTGGTAGAGAAATTAAGAAATCTACGAATCTTTTTTAATTCCTTTGGTATTTTTAAATAAATAAATTTTCACTTATTTTTC
>VNJV01014352.1:0-13769 GCA_008042635.1 Drosophila nikananu | reverse complement strand
CAACGGCAACGGCAGCCGAAAAACCATCTAAGCGCGGTTGGACATCAACGCCAGCCAAAACACCGGCAAAACATGTCAAACTATCTAATCCTTCCAAGAAGCAGAAGTCGGCGGACGAGGAAGGACTTTTGCATCATTTGTATAAAGATGTTACCAAAAAAAATTGACCGCCTCCAACACCGTTCACTGCAATGAATGTGATCTAGAATGTGATCGGGCAGAGCTCTTCAAGTGTGCTGACATGCCTACCAGCTATTTCACATGCGCGAATTGTGATTCTGATTCCGAATGATGTAATGCATAGTATCCTTTTTTTTTCTTTTCAAATAAATAAACTTCCATTTTTCCTTCATTCGGTTGCGTTTCCTTACTTTCCTAATTTTAGCACATTCTACAATGGTGTCCACAACCCCCCTTAAAATCTGAAAGTGGCAAAAACGACTATTTTACAAAAACTTAAAACTTTTTCTTTCAGTGATAGATATCACTGTAATTATTCGAAAACTAGTTAGCTAAGGTCTTTAGCTTTCCATTGATATGCATATGTCCGCATAATACGCTCCAGGTAAAAAGATATAAGTGATTTAAAAAGTGGTGTCCACAACTGTCACCTTTCCCCTAGTGAAATACTGGAAAAAACGAGATCAGAGCTAAAAGCTATCCTAGATGCTAGGTGCCAGAGAAAAAACGTTTTATCTTCGACAAACGTTTGCTGGTCGGATCGACAGTAGGCAGTGTGATCCCGAACACTTGCATCTAATCCGCTCTCCCCAAGCTAGTTTTAAGCCTTCTTCTGTTTAGTTCTAATTTCGATAAGATTGAATAAACACCGACGCATGAGCATTTGGTCCAACAGAGCCGGATAATTCAATCCCCAGCAGTTCCGGTGGCTTTAAAACCGTATAAGAAAAGTAAGCATTTTACTTTGCTGCCGGTCATTTTTATTATTCTTGTCTAATTCCGAGACCGAATGATCCGAAACTACGGCAGCTTCCAATTCCGAATCCGATTTGTAAAATCGCAATTAATTTATATTAATTTTCCGCGAATTCAACATTCAAAAAGTGTATGTTTATGAAACGTCCAATTTCGAATTTCACTTCGTTCGCTGTGATCCGTCCACTACAGTCCACTTCTACAATCTACAATCGGCACCAAAAATATACGCAATAAATTTTCCTATCCTGGATAATAATTGTAAATAAACATTTCAAAATAAAACAATTACACAACATTAAATAAATATGCACCTACACTTACAAATTTATTATAATTTAAATAATTTACTGCACAACGTAAAATAAATATATTTATAATAATTCCTAAACTTTAAACTACAGAATTATACAAATACAGTCCACAGCTCCTATAAATAAATAAATATATCCCCAAAACCACGACACAGAAACGCCGACTTAATTTCTACATTTATCTATCTACTTTTCCCTGATCTATCCTGAGCTGAGCTTCATCCAGATATACCACTGAAATCCTTCAGTACGAGGATAGTTCCGGTATCCAAAATATGCGATGTATGTTCCAAAGAGACTCGCAATCCCCCGTTTTTAGCCACCTTCTTCACTTTTCTTTCTCGCTTACACCGGTCGTAGTGCGGGTGTTGTTTTGGCCGGTTGCTGGGGAAAGAGTTCCGCGGTCGACGACGGCACCTACGGCCCCTCTCTAATTCTCTGCCCTTCCCCCTTCATTTGCCCCAGCGGCGGGTCTAGCTTGGTTTCGGTCTGGTTGTTGGGGAGATTTCCGCAACCGGCGACGACAAGCGGAGTGGTCGCGCCAGTGCAGCACTGCGGGCCCGTTTTCCCCCCTGTCTTTTTCTAGGCCTCGCTCTCATTCCCTCTGGACAGTAGGTCCTCCTTTTGCTCCTGGCTGGTTTGTTAGGGAATTTCCGCATTCAACGGATCAGGGAAAATGTTTTGACACCCACGAGAACCCCCTGTGCGTCCATGCACTCAAAAAAATTTTCTGTGAGTGACCGGACTGAGCTATATCCTGAAAAGGGACTGCAAGGACGATTAATTTTTCTTCCTAGAAAATTTAGTCGAGGATTTTATTTTTCATCTAAATGGCTTAAAGCACCATTTGAGCGACAGCGGATCAAGGGCAATCTTCCAACGCGATATTAGGATATCTTCGGCCCTCCTTGTCTCGGATCTAGCGTCCGAGCTTGCCATGAGGCGAGTATACAGGAACCAACCCAATCGGTGGGAAATCAATCACGCTCTGGCCATCAAAGTGTTCGCATCCTCCGAGAATAACAGGGTATCCTCTGAATTTCTGTACAAGGACACACGAGCATCCTAATTTTTATCTACGTTTATTCAAGGACATCCGAGCATGGAAACTATTTATCGCAGTTTCAAGAACATTCGAGCATCCTTAAATTATTTATCGCATTTTCAAGGACATTCGAGTATCCTCATCCGCTCTTGCCGCACCGGAATCCGGCCATAGGCTAGAGAGGCAGGTGGACGGACTAATAGGTGGCCCTCCAGCCATCCGCACCGAGGCGTCACAGCTCGATCTCACGCTGAGTCCAAGTGGGCATCGAAGCCATAGCTCAGAGATATCCTCTGCCGCACTGGCCGAAAAGCTGAGGTACTGGGACCTCTTGTTCGATTGATATTCCGATCCATTGAGTTTTATCGAGCGTTTGAAAATGCAAGCGGAAGCCTACCAAGTGGAACCGGCAAGGCTGCCACGGGTTGTGTCCGGTTTACTGACAGGTAAAGCCGAGAGTTGGTTCAGGACCATCCTGGAGCAGGATAAACCCTGGGGACATTTCCGTAGGGAATTTTTTGATTTTTCCTTCCCCCGCAATATTTTCAGCAGCTGGAGGACACGATCCGGACGCGCTACCAACGCAGCGGCGAGACATGCAAAGAATATGTCGTAGAGCTCCAACTTATAATGCAGAGAGACAAGTTTTCTCCCGAGCACTAGCATGAACGGCTGTACCAAAATCTGCATCCGGAATACCAGCTTTTCGTGCGGCGGCATGAGTTCAGCACGCTTGCCACCCTGATCCAACTGGCGAATGGATGTGCTCAATGCCTGTCGGCGATGCGGGGAACCTGGGCACTTTTACTTAGGGTGTTCTGTAGTATGTTCACATAGCGAATGCACACTGTACTCAGTGTTATGCATAAACGCAAATATATTAATGCACTTATTGTACAAGTGCAAAGACCCTTGCAATAGGCCACATAAATGCTGAGTCCGCATTATTTACATGCGCGACCACTGTGAACATAATACCAGCTCCCTTCCTCAGCGACCCTCTGCCGTCGCTTACTTATATATGCAGCCTACGCCGGCAGCGCTGCACCTCGATTTAGGCTAAGAAATATATTGTATGAATATTATAAATCAATTACCAATTAACCTTGGATAGAGCGGGACCTTCCCTGACTATCAAATAAAAACCTTAATACAAATTGAAGTGTTTCTTTTAAAATTATATAAACCACATAACATGGCGACCATTATAAAAACAACATAACAGTTCCAACCCTCAGGTCATTTTCTGCTGGGAGTGTGGGCGGAAAGGTGTAAACTGCTGAAACTGCTGTCGTCCGCCGGGATCGGAAAACGGGCAGGGTTCTCGACCGCTGGGGGAAGCAGAGAGGACCGAGCCCTCCCCACAACTAGCCACACCACTACGATTAGAAGGGGGCGCATCGTGGGAACGGTAACGATCATGGGCCTGCCGTTCCTCGCCACTTTCGACACTGGGGCCTCACGAAGCTTCACCAGCGAAAGAGCCGCCAGAAAAGTACACCGAGAGGGAGGTGCGCACGAGAATCCTGTTTGAGGACGCATCCACCACCGAGGTGACACGGGCTCTTGTTACGTCGGTCACCTTGCATCAGGATACACACACCATGACCCTCATGGTGCTCCCAAATCTCCTGGATGAAGTCATCTTTGGGATCGACTTCCTCTGTTCGTTTCAGACCCACATTCAATGTGGGGGCTGGCCTAAGGCTTCTAGTTAAGGACACCTTCCCTAGCCAGGTTGCCTCTCCCAACCCAGCCGTGCTCTCCATGACCTCGACGCAACATGCAGGGGAAGTCCGTGCCCTCCATGCAATCGCCTCGGCTCCCAGTACCCTCCGCCACACGGGCCACCACCACGGTTTTGGAACGACCACACGAGCAAACGGATCAATGAGGCCCTGCCACCAGCCAGAAGAAATGTCCCGTTTCCATGCCAAGACAACCTAGGACCCCTAACGCGACGGATCATCAGACCATACCCCCTCAACTCCTCCCACAAAACAGGCCAGACGAACGACTTATGGACTGGAACCCCTAGCAGATGCCATGCTGGCTCGGGAGAGAAATCACTTCCGAAAGGCGCCTCGGACCCAGGAATCACGCTCTTCAGAGGCAACATGTTTTCTGCCTCAGAAATTTGGCTACCGTAGATGCCGAAGAGCCAATGGAATCACAGTTTGCCCAGTTTCTTGAGAAAGAACTGGCACCTTTCGCAGACATCACGGATAGCTCTCATATCGTGGAAAGATTATTAATGGTGGACGAACTCCTGCGCTATGACCCCATTGAGCCCTCGCGGAGCCCGCATTGTGCACAAATCGTTCTGGTGGGTAAAAAGACGGGCGAGATGCGTATGTGTGTGAATTATCGCCTGCTAAACGCAAACTCCGTTCCGGACGCATATCCGCTTCCCCGGATCAGCTACATTTTGGAGCGGCTGCGAAACGCGAGATACATTTCCACTTTCGCTCTCAAGAACGGCTACTAGCAGATTCCGATGAAAAAGGACAGCAGGGAATGCACCGCTTTCACCTTGGACGATATTATCGTAATCGGGAAATCAGCAGAGCAGCATATAGCCAACCTTCGGGAGGTCCTGCGGCGACTACGGAGGGCTAATTTACGACTGAATACCGCCAAGTGCAAATTCTTCAAGAAAAGCATCTCCTACTTGGGCCATGTAATCAGCGATGCCGGGATTCATATAGACCCTGAGATTTTGACCCAACAATTAGAAAGGACCGAGCGGGTTATAGCGTATGCGAGCCGTAGGCTACTGAAAGCGGAGGAGAACCATTCGACGACTGAAAAGGAGTGCCAAGCGATTGTCTGAGCGATCCGGACGATGCATTGCTATCTAGAAGGATATCGCTTTGATGTCATCACCGATCATCTGGCCCTAAATTCGATCGATAACCAGACCGGGAGGATCGCGCGATGGGCACTCGAACTGCAGCAGTTTCAGTTCGACGTTCTCTACCACCGGGGAAGGCTAAACGTGGTTGCGGACGCCCTTTCGCGGCAGTCACTGGAAACACTGCAACAGCTACAGAAAGAACCCGGGCCGTGCAAATGGATCGCAGCCAAGATCCAGCAGCGATCCCTTCGATCAGGAAGGCCGCGGAGCCTGGAGACTCTCCAGGTGCTTCTGGAGTGTCATGACCAGCCGACAGCGGGCCATACGGGAATTCGAAAAACGGCAAAACGCATCGGCCAACGATATTATTGCTCAGGTTTGTTTCGGGTGTACGGCGGTGTCCGACCTGTCTGCAATTTAAAGTGAGCCAACTCTTGCGGAAGGCCACGTCGGCCAGCCTAGAGCTAGCCTTCCGGGAACGGATCTTGGCAAGGTTTGGAGCGCCAAGGACTTTTGCGTGCGATAACAGCACCCAATTTACCAGCAGGGCGTTCAAAGCATTTTGCAAGGGAGCGGGAATTCAGATTCAGCATACGTCCTTTTGTTCTCCTCATCAGAATCAGACCGAACGGGCAATCGAACCATTAAAAATAGTCCAGGGCCGGGAACTCAGGCTGCCCGGAGCTTTGTTCGTCGTGACCCCAGGGACAGGCGTAGCAACGGCCGAGCCCCAGGGCAAGGCGGCCCACTTACGGAAGTTGTTTCAAACGGCTTGGACAAAAATGGAAAACGCCACACAGGAGCAACGCAGATACTATAATCTGGGGAGGCGAGAACGGAGACCCACCGTAGGATCGCTGGTATGGGTCAGGTCGCACCTACTCTCTAAAGCAGCAGAGGCGTATAACGCCAAGCTGGCACCGAAGTACGAAGGAGATAATATGGTTTATCTCACCCAAAATCGTCCAACTTCCGGTCCTGGAGATCTCGCAACGCTGATTTAGCGGACTTGAAACCTATACACGAGGATCAGCCACTGCAGGAAAACGGGGAGGATGCCAGACCAGATGCTGGGTCAAAAGCCGCCTCCAAGCACCCTCAGCAGTGGGCGCAGGAGACGCTCACGGAAAACCCCCGGAAAGTGAATGACAGGGGCCATTCTGGTGGGACCACTTGAGTCAGGCGAGCCTGACCAACGCCCCAACCTTCCCCTTTAAGATGAAGGGGGAACAAGTAGCTATATGTGCCTCATATTACGCATCCCCTTCAGGCTCACAGCTACTACTACTACTAAGATTTTGACCATCGGGAAGACAATACCACCGCCAGCACCCAGCTGCGCACGGCCAGTCAGTATCGGGACATCTGCGCCACAGAGGGCAGCAATTGCCCTGCTGGCGACCCTCGACCCACTGCCAGCAGGGAAAGCAGCCCGGAAGTGCCCTCGACGGTAACCACGTCCCGGCTGGCTCAGTGGCAAAAGCTGGGACCGGAGGCCCCGATCGTGCATTCCGCATTTTGGACCGTGAGCAGCTGGTTGGATGAGATAGGTTGCCCTGCGTTCGCTCCCGGACTGCTGGAGGACAGCCTTCGTCAGGGTCGCGTGGTAGCCCCAGCCCCGATGGCCGGCATGAGAAGCAGCGAGTTATCCTCGGATAATACAAAATCGCAGGACGACGAGCAGTTCCTCACCCGCGGGCCGCCAACTCCCTCAGCAGAGGATGTGGCCATTGCAAACAGGGCATGGTCCATTCAAAGCGGTAGTCGCGACCCCGATTCCGAGTTCAGCGGCGACACCCAGCCCGGAGACGAGTCGGGATCCAGCAGCGACTCGGCCCTGGCGGATAGTCAGGGCGAGGAGAGCTCCACCGACGCCACCGAGGAAGGCCATGCCAAGTCGCCAGGAGGAGGTCCAGTGGCCAGTCGCTCCACCAGAGTGGAGGGTGGATACTGGCGTACGCCGACTCCCAGCAGCACTGATCCAATTCGTCCGGGACCATGATGGGGAAGGGGTGTGAGGATCCATAAATGGGGCTCATAATCCGAGCATGTAGCTTGTAATCCAGCCATGAATGCCAACAGAAGACATTTCAAGACCAGCCACGAAGGCAATAGAAGGCATTTGAAAGCCGGCCATGAAGGCAAGATAGGCAGTTGAAGCCCGCCACGAAGGCAAGGATCGGTGTAAGTTTATATCTAATCTTATATATTAGTATTAGAGTGGCCACCCACCGGCGCCGGTAGTTAAGAGAGCCACTGCAGCCAAGCCGCAGAGAGCCCGAGCAGAATAGCCGCGCAGCAGGTGCAGCCGAGCAACGGAGATCCGCTCTGAGCGCCAATGCAACCGAGCCCTAGGGAGCCGCTCTGAGCGCCAATGCAGCCGAGCCCTAGAGAGCCCTAGAGAGCCGCTCTGAGCGCCAATGCAGCCGAGCCCTCTGAGCACCAGCGATTGCAGCCACTGCAGCCGAGCCCCCGCTGCTGCCCAGCAATTGCAGCTAAGCCAAAGCAACCGCGCAGCCGAGCCCCCAGAGAGCCGTTCCGAGTGACGGCGAGAGTCGCAGAAAAGCCGCTGACGACGTCGGAACGAAACTCTGGAAGGCGGTGACGTAGAAGAGGGAGAGCGGAAGATCGTCCGTGACGTCGGCGTCAGCGCCGGCGATATATGGAAAATGTAAGTCAGGAAAGGAGGAATAAATTAATTACCTCCGAGATATAAAACCGGCAACTCGTTAAAAGTCTAAGTCAAGTTCTATGGTTCCGGCTGCTGAGAAAATGGAAGATCAGCACTACGTCCCAACGTCGCACAGTTGACGGAAAGATACTTTTGCCTTGCAAAAATCATAACTCTTGAACTAGTTAAGATATTTTCATATATTTATATTTATATTTATATTTTATATGAAAGTTAATTTTAATACCTTTCGATTGAGTTGTCATACCATATAGTGTGATAAATAGTAGATTATACTCGAAAATTAATGTTTTTTGAGGCAGTTTTCTTAATTTTTTCCCAGTTTCGAAAAATGGTGCATATGGTGCATATTTAATGTTTTAAAAATAAAATAAACATATATTTTAAAGAAAAAAAAATTTTTTTTTTATAATTGAAATTTATTGATTTTTGACAAATTTTTATCAGTTATGCACTCTTTGTTCAAAGTAATCAATTAATTTTACATAATTTAATATTTTTTAAGAATATTTAATCATTAAACATTCATTTCAAGTCATTAAGTGTCCTTACAAAGTCAGGAATTGAAAAACAAGCCGCCAATACAGGAAAATATGAATGCCCGCCATACAATTTCGTACTGCGCTTGTAGCAGAATTTGCTCGAAGCCGCGCGTTTTGTGCGCTGAGTTGAAAGTATCTTTTGCTTTGGAAATTCGGGATGGCCGTTCGTGGCAGCCAATCTTTTTTGAATTTGATAAAGAACATATTCAAGAACAACACCTCATACGCCAAACCCATCATCTCGTGTAGTCTTTATTATAATTTCATTCTACCTTGGTTTTGACGAGATTTGATGGCCCTTTCAATAGAGCCCATAATTATGCCGGTCGGTTACATATTTTACCTAAATATCGACCGCAAAGTTTGAATTTAAAAAAAAAAAAACACTTCCTAATATTTTTGCAACCCAAAAAAGGTTCAACTTTGAACACGTGTAACTTCTAAAAGAGTAAACAGATTTGAATAATTTTTTTTAGATTCAACCCTCTTGAACTATTACCTGTCGAATGCAATAACATTTTACGATCCGTTGTCATCAAAAATTTGATTTTTGTATAGTATCTGTATCTTTTGCCCCATTGTGCGTCGGGGAACCTGATCTTTTTTGAATATGACAAAGAACATATTCAGGAACAACACCTCATACGCCAAACCCGTAAGTTTAAATTCCAGGTAACTGGGGCTTATTTCTACAATGTTGCCTATAGGCAACAAATGGGCTGAGAGGGTTAATTTAGTATTTCTCCGATCCTACCTCCCCCTGCCCGTACTCCGGGTCCAAATTTCCCGACCGAGCCTCCAAGCCTTGCACTCAAACAAATGTTCTGTGAGTGACCCTGGTTGGGCTGAGACACATCCTGGCCCAGGACTTCCTTACAATATGCGAAGTGGGTGGATTCCTTGGCAGACTCGGCATGGGTAGGATAAAATACCTCGGGAACGTCTGCATTTCACCTCGTCGCATGGAACCCAATAATTGGAGGAATCGGGAGAAGTAGTAACTCGTGTGGAGAACGAGGAAATCCTTTGGATCGGTGCAGATACAGTATCAGGAGGAATCGGAACTCTGGAGGAGCAGTTGGTGGGTTGATACGTGAAACACTTGTGGATACTTGTGCAATTGCGGAGTTGATGCCCGCTTGCGAAGCAATTCGAGCACAACTGCTTTTTCTGGATATATGACGTAGGATCCTCTGTCGTCATCTGGAGGAAGCGTGGACATTTACGCACTGGATGGTTCTCTTTGGAACATAAGTCGCAACGTTTGGATTTGTGAACGATCCTCGTACTGAAGGATTTCAGTATTCGTGGCGACACGATGAAGGGTGTCGATTCGGACGGAAGGAGGCGCAACGTAGTAGGATGTATAGAATAAATATCCTTAATCTATGGCGCTCATTCATAAAAGTATCAAGTTCCTGCCACGGAGGAATTTCAGTTTTGTTCGGGATAGTTTGCTCCCATAATGAAAGCGTCAATTTTGGAAGCTTCGTAAAACACACATACACCAGGAGACAATCCCAATTATCCATGGGAAGGCCGGACAAATTTTGGGATGTGAGGCAGTTTTGGATCGTATCTTGCAGCTCATTCAAGGCTGCCGAAAATTTTCAGTTGGCTGTTCACCAGGCCAAGGGCTTCTGTGCGAAAAATGTAAGCAACATCATTAACAGAAACAAAAAGCCGCAACTACTCTTCAAGGTCGAGCTCGAACCAGACAGCAAAGCCTTAAAGAAAAACTAAGTTCACCCGATCTACAAGCTGCAGCTCTTACTGCACAGAAAGATCACCGTGGAAGAACCACACAAACGCAGCGGTCCAGTGCAATGCACAAACTGCCAGGAGTATGGACACACCAAGACATACTGCACACTTCGGACAGTCTGCGTAGTCTGCGGAGACTTCCATAACTCCGTAAACTGCCCCGCAAACAAAGAAGACCCCCAAATTGAAAAAAATGTGGCAACTGTGGAGGAAACCATACGGCAAACTACAGAGGCTGTGCGGTCTACAAGGAGCTGAAGAGTCGCATGCGACGAGCGACAGCTACGCACCAACAACATACACAAAATTTTTACTACAACTCAAAAAGTACGCCAGACGTATTTTTCGCCAAGGCAGCCAGATTATCATTTGGGCAGCTAAATACAACCAAGGGAATCTCCTACGCCGAAGCACTAAGATCAGACATGGAAAATCCACCCCAGCCTCACTCAGAAAATTCAGCTCAGCAGGTCCCAGGGCAGCCGCAAAGCAACTTGGAATCTATGATGTTTAGCATGCAACAAAGTATGATTGAACTTATGTCATTTATGAAAACAACCATGCAAACCCTTGTTCAGAACCAGAACATGGTGATTCAATTGCTTGTAGCACAACAGTCAAAATAATAAATGACTAACCTACGCATATCTATGTGGAATGCCAACGGCATTTCACGGCATAAACTTGAAATAACTCATTTCCTAAACGTAAATCACATCGACGCCATGCTGCTGGTTGAAACGCACCTCACAGGTAGATATAACTTCCATATAAGTGGGTCAAGGCCCACCGGCATCTTAGTCAGAGAACGCATCAAACACCACTTTCATCAAAGGTTTGCAACAAATTACTTGCAAGCCACGTCCATAAAAGTTCGCTCAGAACACGGCAACCTTTGCATTGCCGCTGTCTACTGCCCACCTCGCTTTACGATCTCTGAAGGTCAATTCATGGACTTCTACAACACTCTGGGTGATCGCTTCATAGCTGCAGGAGAATACAACGCCAAACACACGCACTGGTGATCACGCCTCGTGACTCCCAAGGGAAGGCAACTGTATAATGCCCTTATTAAAGTGTGCAATAAACTGGACTACTTTTCTTCTGGTAGCCCCACATATTGGCCTGCAGACCCAAGAAAGATTCCAGATCTAATTGATTTCGCGGTGACAAAAAATATCTCACGCAATCTAATAAGCGCACATCTAATACCAGACATCTCTTCTGACCACTCGCCTTTGTTGATAACCCTTCTTCAAAGCCCAGAAATTACGGACCACCCCTACAGGCTGAAATCGCACAACACTAACTGGACGAAATACAGAAAGTATGTGAGTTCCCATATTGAGCTAACTCCTCAACTAGATATCGAAGCGGACATCGACTGCTCTACCGCCGCACAGTGGCGCCTTAGATACTTTTGGGTTGCAAAAATCATAACTCTTGAACCAGTTGAGATATTTTCATAATTTTTTTTTTTTAATGAAAGGTAGTTTTAGTATCTTTTGATTGAGTGATAATTCTATATGGTGTGATAAGAAGTAGATTTTATACTCGAAAATAAATGTTTTTGCGGCAGTTTTCTAAATTTTTTTCCAAATTCGAACAATATTTTTTGTTTGTTTTCTCTGAAAATGCCAACATGGTGCATATTTAATGTTTTAAAAACAAAATAAACATATGTTTTAAAGAAAAAAAAATTTTTTTTTATAATTCAAATTTTTTATCTTTTTTGATCAATTTTCAATCATTTATGCACTTTTTGTTCAAAGCAATCAAACAATTTTACATCATTTAATATTTTTGAAGAATATTAAATCATTATACGTTCATTTCAAGTCATTTAGTGTCCTTACAAAGTCAGGAATTGAAGAACAAGCCGCCAATACAGGAAAATATGAATTCCCGCCATACAATTTCGTACTGCGCTTGTAGCAGAATTGGCTCTGAGACGCACGCTTTTTACGCTGAGTTGAAAGTATCTTTTGCTTTGGAATTTCTTGGGGGCAGATTGGGGCAGCCGATCTCTTTTGAATATGATAAAGAACATATTCAAGAACAACACCTCATTCACCAAACCAATAATAAAGCGTAATAACATTTTTGACATTCCATCAAAGTTGAAAAATAGGTGAAAATTAGTACCTCGGTAAAACAGGTATGCCTGCACGTGCAAAAGATATTATAATTTCATTCTACCTGGGTTTCACCGAGACTTGATGGCCCTTTCGATAGAGACCATAACCATGCCGATCGCTTACATATTTTACCTAAAAATCGACCGCAAAGTCGGATATTTCCTTAAAAACGACATGCTTTTTTTGCAACCCAAAAAAGTTTCAACTTTGAACACGTGTAACTTCTTAGATACTGGACCGATTTGAATAATTTTTTGGATTCATCCTTGTTAAACTATTACCTGTCGAATGCAATAACAATTTAACGATCCGTTGTCACTAGAAAGTTGATTTTTGCAACGTATCTGTATCTTTCCGTCAACTGTGCGACGCACTATGGCCGGAAAGATACAGATACGTTGCAAAAATCAACTTTTTCATGAAAAAGGATCGTAAAAATTGTTATTGCATTCGACAGGTAATAGTTCAAAAGGGTTGAATCCAAAAAATTATTCAAATCGGTTAACTATTAAAGAAGTTACACATGTTCAAAGTTTAACTTTTTTTGGTTGCAAAAAATTAAGTTCGTTTTTTAGAAAAATTCGGATTTTGCGGCTGATTTTTGGGTAAAATATGTAACCGACCGGCATGGTTTTGGTCTCTATCGAAAGGGTCATCAAATCTCGGTAAAACCCAGGTAGAATGAAATTATAATATCTTTTGCACGTGCAGGCATACCTGTTTTACCGAGGTACTAATTTTCACCTATTTTTCAACTTTGATGGAATGTCAAAAATGTTATTACGCTTTATTATTGGTTTGGTGAATGAGGTGTTGTTCTTGAATATGTTCTTTATCATATTCAAAAGAGATCGGCTGCCCCAACCTGCCCCCAAGAAATTCCATAGCAAAAGATACTTTCAACTCAGCGTAAAAAACGGGCGGTTTCGAGCAAATTCTGCTACAAGCGCAGTACGAAATTGTATGGCGGGCATTCATTTTTTCCTGTATTGGCGGCTTGTTTTTCGATTCCTGACTTTGTAAGGATTTTTAATGACTTGAAATGAATGTATAATGATTAAATATTCTTCAAAAATATTAAATGATGTAAAATTAATTGATTACTTTGAACAAAATGTGCATAAATGATTGAAAATTTATCAAAAAATAAAGAAATTTGAATTATAAAAAAAAAATTTATTTTTTTCTTAACAAATTATTTATATTTTATTCTTAAAACATTAAATATGCACAATATTAGCACTTTCAGTGAAAACAAACGAAATGTATTGTTCGAATTGGAAAAAAAATTAAGAAAACTGCCGCAAAAAACATTAATTTTCGAGTATAAAATCAACTATTTATCATAGTTTATAGTTTGACCACTCAATCGAAAGGTACTAAAACTACCTTTCAGATAAAAAAAAAATTATGAAAATATCTCAACTGGTTCAAGAGTTATGATTTTTGCAACTCAAAAGTATCTAAACTGCCACTGTGCG
>VNJV01014346.1:0-64756 GCA_008042635.1 Drosophila nikananu | reverse complement strand
AAAAATTTTTTTTGTTAAGCTAAGAGATGCCACTAAATATATACATAACAAACTTGACTCGCTTTGTTTTCAATTTCCCGGAATCCAATGGAAAAGACCTAGGCTTTTTCTAGGTTTGCGTAGGTATCTCCCCCCTTAAAGTGTACAAATTAATTGGTTTACATGGCCCAGAATATACTTGACTATACTTTACAGAAATATATATCTTCTATAGTTAATGCATTAGTCATGGCTATTGATTGGTGGCTTATTTCTAAAGCGATTTTCAATGCAAATTGACTGAGAAGCATGGGCCAGCCTTGCAACAACTTTTCGGGTGACGTCAAGAAATTAGCAATAACAACGGGGAAAGCTCACGACAACAAGAAATGGGGAAAACAACACTAACAGGAGGGGGTAGGGAAAATAAAGCGTGGAAGGTGGGTCTCGGAAAAAACAGAATTCAAATCCCAGTTGGCTGGCAGCGGCAATTAGCCGAGTCTTGAAAAATATTTGCCAGTTTTTTGTTTAGCTTTGTTTTCTGCTGCTGCTGCTGGCAAGACTATGTACAAATATTATTATGAGCGACTGTTTGTCTTGCCCTCAAAAATACGCGGAGAACAGCTCGCAAAAAGAAGCAAAAAATAAAGTACGAAGAGCGTAAAAAATAATACTTAATTTCAGTACAATAAAAAGTCAAGTCGAGCGCAAAAGTGGGTCAAAATTATTATTGAAGCAGAACAAAAACAAAGCCAGCGGCAAGGCAACGATAATGGCAATGCAACAACAACAACAACCGGAGGGGGGGAGTGCACAACATTGGGGGAGAGAGCGAAAATTTATAATAATTTTCTAAGCGGCGGCCCCTCAACGGCAAATTATTGAAATGCATTCGCAGTTCGCATTTTGCATTTTGCCCGGAGAGGAGAGGGAAAAAGGAGGGGGCACTCCAATAGCAGGGAGAGTCTGCCCCCTTGAAACCATTTTCCGAAACCCCCCCCTCTGCAGTCGCGGAAGATCCCCTCCTCGCCAGCTAAACGTACCCATTGCCGACGTTCCAATGAACGTAAACACAATTTCCCAATGTTCTGCACGAATAGTTTGTTTGATCGTAAAATTTTATTTCTGCATTCAAATCGCAGCCAGAGGAACGCGAAAAAAGTACGAAAATGCCATTGCAGTTTTGTTTTGGCCCTCCTCTGGCTGGGCTGCTTATGATTTGGCCAAGAATGAGTTTCGTGCCAAGAAGGAATCGGAATCGGAATCCGACTCCCAATCGATGTGGTTTGGCGGAAGGGTCATGAGTTGTTCTACCCGCAAAAGTGTGACTGCAACTTGAACGGGGACTCAAACTGGGACTCCTCTGTGGTCAGGTCTGACTCTCCCCTCGTATTTTGTAAGGCAAATAATGGGATTATGATAATTCATACATATATATACTGTCAGCCTTTAATTTAAAATTTTGGGAGCACAATTTCCCGGCCCAAATGGCATTAATAGACGAATTTTCAGCGCACTTCTTCTGGGTGAAAAATATGAAATAGGCGAATCCAAAGCGTATGTGTTGACGCGAAACAATCTGTTGAAAGGCACTTGGACTGGTTCTGTATCTGTACCCCAATTTTTGTCAGCTACTAAATTTTTACTACAGCTACTGTGTCCACAGCTAGCATTTATACTACATATATACTATATGCATATAGATACATAGATAAGTAGAAAAAGCAACCGAAAATCACAATGCACCGACAATGGAGTCCGAAAAAACATGGGCATGATCAACAGTTGCTCATAAATTAGAGTTCGCCTGGGTTGCTGTGTGCCGATTCTCGAATCGCAGGCAATAAAATTTAACGTGCGCACTTATGACCGGGCCGAAAGGAGGTCGGCGGAAGGGGGCGGGGCGCTAGATCAGAGTACAGTACAGACTGCAGGCTAAAAGTGCAGAGAGAGCAAAAAAAAAAGGAGCTATGATTAGAATAAAAGCCTTTTTTGTGGTCAGAAACTATGTAGCTTTCATCTTTAAATAACAAATTGAGTTAAGGTTGGTTATTTATTTATTAATACTTATATTTATTACTTTTCCCCTTAATTCTCTCAGTGCACCGATTGGAGTTTACAGAGTTTCGAGTGCTGCACGCAACATTTGCACTGCGGCCAAAACGCAAATTTCGAGGAACCAGAAATGTGTGCAAAATTAGATTGAATTGTTTCTCTTTCTGTGGCAATTGCAGGCCAAAATGGGGCGGCTTCAGAGGGGCTCCGAGGGGCAGGGGGGCAGGGGGCTGCATAATGACCGACCTGGTCTAGGCAATTTGATTGAGTTGTTTCCAATTGAAATGGCAAAAACGCTGCGGGTGTTGGCACTGATGGCTGACAGCAAATGATTGCGAAGCCACTCCGGTTTGGTTCGAGACAAAAGTCATTTGGCCAAGTCAAGTCAAAAAGGCTGGCCAAAACCGCAGCGCAGCTCTGTAATTTGCAGTTACAGTTACAGATTTCTAGCCTGCCAGGCCAGTCAGGGCCAGACCAAGCCAGTACCGGCCAGGCCAAGCAGTGATTTGGCTTATTTCGCCCGCCTGCGGTTGCCGGAATGCCAATTGCCAGGCAGTTCCTTCAACTTCAACTTCCACTTCAACTGCAACTGCAACTGCAACTTTAGCAACGGCAACTGCAACTCTGGGGGCTGTGTCAATTAGAGCTTCACTTGGCTAGGAGTCGTATCCTGAATGCCCTGCAGCTCTGTCATTGCTCCGGCGCTGGTGACCCACAAGATTCCGTCAAATTGGCGTGTCACGTTGGCCCTGGATTTGGCTGAGGGTTTCCAGCGAATTTGTCGAATTTGAATGCCAATGCAACACGCCCTTGCCTTGCACCTTGACTCGCAGCGAGCCAATCAAGTGCAGGGTTAAATGCAGTTTTCATTTGGGGTTTTCCCACCGCTTTTCCTCTTCGTATAATTAGGGTGCCAGAGTTTTTCGCTTGGTGTTGGCGTCGCGATTTGTTAATTGAATTAAATGCTGGAGGCGGAGAGAGGCGGCGGGTCATCAAAATGCAGGAGGCCATGCCTGCGGTGCGTTGTCGTCGCCATTTGATAGGGGCATTGGGACCCATCACACACTCCTGTGAGTGTGTGTGTGTGTGTGCAACCCATTTAGCCAAAGTGCACAGTGGCCACCAGGTAACTGTAAAAGCAAACGCACGTACCACAGCTCCGAGGCTTCGACAGTGAACACGTCCCGCATGGTGGGCCAACAACGAAGATCTTAATTGAAATTGACTTGGTTAATTGATTGGCTCGGGCAGAGAGCAGTTAACCAAAGGAAGCACTTTAATGTGTGACATTAAGTTGGGTTTCGGGTCAGGGAATCAATTTGGTAAACGCAACTAGAAGAAGTTCTATAAAATAAGCTGTGGAGCTTCTCCAATCCAGTTTAAATTGCTGCCATAATCCCGCCTTGCTTTCCACTGTGGGTAATTCCCATGGTCTCGGTCGGTCAAGTACCGCTAAATTGTTGCTGCCAATTGAGGCAGCAACAACTGCGGTAAAAGAAGTAGCAGCAACAGCAGCAGCAGCAGCAGCAATGCTTCTTGAAGCTTGCCGCACTGCATGCTAAGCAGCCGGCGGCAATGCCGGTGACACATGAGCGGCAAAGCTGGAAAAGCGACAGCTACGGCCCACATAGCGAGTGCTGCCGCTGGCGGCAGGTGTGTCTATCTACCATTTCCCCCCTGTGTCACCCAAATCCCTCCCAGCTCCTCCTGTCTGGGCCACCACCACTGTCCCTGGCCGTGTGACAACTGCCAGCTTGTTACGCCCTTTCGACTGTCACACGCTTATTGCTCTTGTCACTGACTGCTGCTAGTTGCCAGTTGGTTGTCGGTTGCTGGTAGTTGGTAGTTGCTCTTGCCGGCTTTTTTTTTTTTTTTTGAGTGGGCCGAATGGCGGAAATCCTCTGCGTCACGTGTACATGTTGAGGCAACTTTTCAAATTGAAATTCGCCGATTTATCAATCGAACAAAAACAGGAAAAATATAGAAAGAAAAGCAAACACAAACAATAGAAAGTGGAAATGGCAGTGGCAGTGGAAATCGAATGGATAATGACATTTTGGCCCAGTACAATGCCGGAGTACAGTAGGTGCTTGTTGCCCCCAAAGGCAAGGTGCAAGGCCCGGGGGAGAAAACTCTGGCCAGCACTTTGAAGCCTCGAGCCTTCCGCAGCCGCAAGGAAAAGCCGCTCATGTCCGCGCATTTCTAATAAGCCCAAGGGGCACACCTCCCTGCAGCGCTGCTCGGCTCGGCTCCGTTCAGCTCAGCTCGTCTCAGCCAACGGCTCAAGTTCAAGTTGAGGCCTCCTGCCGCCAGGCAGGGAAAGGTGGAAAAGGTGGGAAAGCGGGCAAGAAAATGGCGAAAAAAGCAAACGACAAATGGCTGGAACAGAATCGACATTGGCGCGGAATTAATACGATTTTTATTCATGACTCTGGGGCACTGGGGAAAAGAGGGGAACTTGCACTGATTATATTATTACATTTAAATAGAATTTTATTATTAAAATATATAAAATATGACCTTGAGCAGGAATTTAAAATAAAAATAAGTGTAAGCTGTAAATAACTCAATTAATTTTCTCTGCAAAAGAAGGAAATACCTCATTTTCGCAGTGCATTAAGCTGGTGTGAGGTGGCCAGGGCAGGGAACTGGGCCCATGGGGCGATGGCAATAGCGATGGCGGTAGCCAATCTGCTTCAGGCCGCCGGCTGGCTTCCGTTGCCGGAATGTGGTGACAATGTCTTCTTGGGCTTTTCTCTGCCCCTACCTTTTGGCCAGGGCCTCGGCTTTGGCTGTGGCTTTGGCTTTGGGTTTTCCCTCCGGTTTTTGTTTTGTTTTGCTGCCACAGACAATTGCATTGTTGGCTGGCTCCTTGGCCGTTGTCGCAATGCTAGTAATTTGTGCAAATGAGCCTCTAAAAAGGCGTGGAGCCTTTCGGATTTGCCAGAGAGGAGGAGCAGGAAAGAGGGGTATAGCCTAAATAGACAGCAAAAAAAAAATGCTTAGAGCGCCATTCGGGTATGTAAACGATGTGGGTCCCCGCCGAAAATGAACAAGAAAGGAAAGCTGTTAAATGTTTTTCCCCCCATTTTCCATTCGTTCGTTTGTTTTCCAGATTTTTGCCATTGCTCAGGCCCAGTTTTTGCTGTCCGTTGCTAGTTAAATTAAATGATAATACCGTTTGGCTTTAAATGTTAATTGAGTTGCCGACCAGCCAGCAGGCGAATGATTGCCAGTCTCGAGCCGCTTAGCCCCTCATTTCCAGCCCCATTCAAGAAACTAAAAGGGAGCACGTGCTCCGCCCAGCGCCGAATAAATAATAGCAGCAGAAGGCAATCATAAAACACAGGGCAGCAACAAAAAGCCAAGAAGAAACTATTTACTATGCCTACGCTGACGTCTCGTTATCTGCGCGCAAAAAAAAATACAAATATCAGAAGAGGGAAGAGAAAAATTAGCAGAGGCTGAAAATCAAAATAAACCAAAAGTAAACATTCCGCTGGCGGCCATAAATGCGGTGATAAAGCGGAGCGCGAGGCGGAGAGCCAGAAACACGCCTGCGCCATTGAATTAACACCCCCCTCGCCGCTCAAAAAATACGCACACACATTTTACTGTTACGCATGTTTTCGATTTTATGCCGTATTTCACCTGCAAAAAACAACGTCTGTTTACCTCTTTAATGGCGCGCCACTTCCTGGCTTTGGGGCCACCTTCACATCCCCAGAAAGTCGGGCTTTTATTTGCTTAACTCAATTTTATTGTGACTCTTTCTTTTCTCCGCTCTTTTTTTTCTGGTTGCGAACGAGGGAGCGAAGATTGAAAAGAAAACAAGGCAGCGCGGTACCAAAAAAAAATATGTGTGTCAGCTACAGAAAAAAAAACACAGAAATAAAAAAATGAAACCTCCAAATTAACAGGGACAACAACAAAAAAGAGGTCGCCTTGTTTAAATAAAATAAGCAAATAAAGCGACGGCCGCAGAAGGCAAAACTCCCGGAGAGAGGGGAATAGAGGCCAATTGACTCACCTCACGCACAGCCAGGAAAGAGCCAACTGGCTAACAACAATCCCAGGCACTTGTCTGCTGCCGGCCGAAAATAAAATCAAAATAAAAAACCCTCACACGCGGCAACGTCATATACACTTATATAGATTTCACAGAAAAAAAGGCAACCGAATAAAAACAAATCATAAAAAATTCCGAAAACAAATGTAGACAGAAAATATTGAATAATAAAAAATGCGTAAGGCTATGGTGGTATGGGTTACCATATATATAAATGTCTGTGCTTTTGTTTTGATTATTTGACTCTCAAATATGCTGAGATTTGAGGTGATTTTTGAATATATTGCGCATACGCACCGTGGCCCAGAGCCACCTTCATAAATACTTGCCATTAGCATCGATCCACTTGCCTTTACATGACTTTCCTTTGTCTGCACACGAAATCCGAGTCGTATTTACCTTGCTCTGCTCCGTGTTTTTCTGCTTTTGTCGTTTTTCATTTTTCAAATGAACATTTCCGCTTTTGTTGTTGCCGTTGACATTGGCTTGAATAAACGTAGATATGTGTGCTCTTTACTTGCCCCTTATCGTGCAAACTGATAAGCCGAAAGCTCCTTTTGGCCGGGCACAAAAACCTCAATGAAGTTCTGAAACGAAAACACCTTTGTTGTTGGGCTGTAATCACAGAAATCAGGCAGCGACTCTTTCAAGGGGTTTCTTATTTTTGCCCGCGTATAAATTACACTTGAAAATTGTTTAGATTTTGATTGCCGATATCCGAGGGGGCCTTTTGTTGTGCCTTGGTTGCTGGAAGTCGCTCTGTCTCGCACTTTCCCTATGCAATTTGGTGAAAGTTCCCTCGGCCAGAAAAACAAAAGCGCATCTCGGGCACGTGGCTAATTCAATAAGCTTTAATTGCAAGCTGCAAACCGCATTGAAATCAAGCCGCGTCTCAGCAAATTTCCATGCAATTTTCCACTAATTCCGCCGGTGCATGCAAACCACTGACTGGCCTGAGCTTGGTCCTAGCCCGTATCATATCGCATCTCTTACTTCCTGACACTCGGCGAACACAGCAATGTAATTTTGCTTTCAACACCTCTTTTTTCACCCGACGACTGACTGTTGATTGCGGCCAGCCGACGTGGGCAAATAATGGCCAACGAAACAGCAATAGCAGCACACACACAGAGCTATGGTGGTAACAGCCTTAGCTACAGCAATGGCCATTTCCCAGGCTCAAAGGCTCAAGAGCTGGCCCCGAAATCGGGCGCGAATATATCGCATTTCAATCACGCGCCGTGGAGCCCAAGCCCGGGCCTCCTCCGGCTCCTCTGGGGCAATTTGGCCTGGTCAGGAGGAGACCTGGTCAGAGAGCACAACATCCCATGTTGCTTGCAATGTTGCAACTGCCGCTTTCAGTTTATTAAAGTTGCTTCTCTTCCCCTGCTGCTGCTGCTGCTCCCAGCGAATGCTGCGCAATGGGGCGGAAAGCGAACGACGGCCTAACGGTACCGATTGTGCGCATTAAATGGCCACATCGTGATGGCCAAAATCCCCGCTTTCCGCCTCGCTCCCCTCAGGCACGCGCCTTTTGCCGGCCGGCGAGAAATGAGGAGAGAAAAAGGCAACACGGCACAGCACAGCACTGCACAGCAGAGATTCGCCATGACCGGGAAATGTCGATTTATGCGCGAATTTACTTTTATGCGATTAGCAACGATCGGCGGCAGAAATTTATCGTTGAGTTTAGTAAATTTAATTGGGACGGTCAGCAGCGGAAATGCATGCCGAGAGAGCGCGAGAAGGTGGCGTGGCTATTAGACAAAAGGCTAAAACCAGGTAGCAGAGTCATAACATTTTATGGCCAACTCTCGTCTTAGCCAGCCTGCGGCACTCTTCACGAGTTGTGTGTTGGTGTTTCGGCCCAAAGCAGATGGCCAGGGCGATAACGGAGGCCAGGGAGTTGCAGTCTGTGCTGGAGGATGCTGCCCGTAAGCCGCTTAACTCTAAGCATCAATAATTGCTGCAGCTGGAGATGCTCCATGCATAAGCTGGGCCCCCAAAGGGTGGGCGCTGGCTGCTCCTAGTTAATCCTTGTAGGGCGTCTCTTGTAGGGCTCATAACGACGTCTCAATCGCTCAATTATGGGAATGAGTGTGCTCGTACTCGAAACTCAAACTCAAACTCAAACACTGGGCACTCAGCTTGATTATGGCGCGCGCGTATGCCAAATCAGTTTTTCCGTTTCAAATGCTTTCAATTTATGGCATTGTCGCGTCTTTATTATGATCCCCCACCAATCTGGCTGCATTGTGCTTGCCTTTGTTGAATTTATTCGAGCATGAAACGCTGGCGAATGCAAAGGATATCCCTGATTTTGGCCAAGCGAAGGTTGCGCCAAGGTTAGGGCTTAAAGCCATCGCCAGAGATATGGGAAATATATATCTATCCCAATGGCCTCACAGCTTGAAAGCCAAAGCCTCTGCTATGTGAGGCCATCGGAAAGAGGCCAATTAATGACGAAACAATAACACACACAATGGGCGGAATTCAGCGGCCACAGAAATTAGTTAAATGGAAAAATAGTTTTGCGATGTTTTGCATTGAAATGCCGCTGGAGGCGATTATCGCTGGAAAGACCTCGTCGCATTGTTGCTGTGCAAATTACAACGACAACTGGGCGGTAGCTTTGATGTCTAAGCCATAGCTGCCGATGCCTGCGTGTCTATATCTTTATTGTACATATAAATATATGCATATATATGCTATAGTATGCAGATGTTTGTTGTGCACTTTGGCGGGGGTGGCTGATAAAATCAAGAATCAGAACTGGGTCAAAGCTGTGAGTGATTTGTCATTGAAGTGAGTGGGAAATTGGGTCTGAATTTCTAAGGTTAAATCATTAAAAGCGAGTCCTTGTACCTGGTTTTATCTATAAATATAGTAAAACATTTTAATTCGAAGTACATTTCTCTCTAAACTCTGTACTAAATACCTTTTTACTTTACCTTTCCAGCTCACGGAAACGTCCGCCCAGCGATCATCATGACTATGGCAGCGATCCCAGCAAGGATGACGTGATAAAGGCATGCGAAGCCCTCATTTCTATGAAGCATCACAGTAATGACGGTAGGTCATCTTCACTTTGGGAAAACCCAAAGAAAAACTCACTAGTTCCCCTTCCTTTTCATCCATCGCCCGCAGCCCTCATGAACCTACAGAGCGGAGTGGCCGACATCCGGCTGCAGGGCTCCAGTCCCGGCAGCAGCTCGTCGGCCTCCTGGAGCTCCGGTTCCCCCTCGCCGCCGCTGAGCGATGACGGCCACGCCCACCACAGCCTACGCACCCACATTTTAATGTCGCCGCACGATGCGGCCAGCGCTCGCATACGCACAACATCCGTGTCCACGTCGGACGAGGGCATTGTCATTGACTTCAAGGAGGATCGCAAGAAAAAGGTGAGTGATGCGGCCCGCAGCAGATACATCTAGCAGATGCCTGCCACAGATAGATAGACAGATAGATAGATAGATACGCGTAGAATGCGGTCAGGAGAGGTGGAGCGTGACCGTTTGTTGCATTTTAATTGCAACTTTGTGTATAGATTTTAATTGCCATAATTATGTAAATGTCGGGCGGTTGGGCATATTTTTGGCACGGCCACACGGCGCATACTTGATGTGCCATCGCTCACATTACTCATACGCAGTATGTGCCCGGGGAAAAGGGAGGTATACACATAGCGAGATATATGAACAAGAAAAAAAATCGAAATAAATGTCGAGAGCGCCCTGAAGCCGCATCAATCACACAAAAGGGCAATGTCAGCAGCTCGTTAACTTCACACACAAGCGAACAAAATCAATAGCCAGCCAGCTAGCCAGTCCCGGCCACTGGGCTCCGGCTCTTTAATTAATTATGTTTGAACTTTAAGGGCCTCCGTCTGAAATCAAGAACCGAAACAAAACTTACGCAACCGAAAGACACAGACAGCGGGCCAACAAAGAGCAAGAAACAGTACAAAAAGCGAGCAGAAACGCCCCCCCTCTTAGCGGACAGTCAGGCCTTTCCCCCCCGTTTGTTTGCCCAACTAGTTACGGCACACCATGTGTGTGTGTTTGGCTATTTCGTTTAGAGCTTTTAAGGGCTCTTAACAGCAAACTCACAAAAACCTACAACACGCGGCCGACAACTGCGGGAAGAACAAATAGCAAAGTGAGCAGCAGCCGCGATAGAATATGTTAACCTTGAAAGTCTGATTAGATTTTCATATGCTGGTTATTTGCTTTATTTACATTTATTCCGGCAAGCCCGAAAGCAGACACTGGGCAAAAAGCTCTGGCCTAATCAAGTGGGAAAATCCTATGAAAATAGCTTTTTAATACATTAAATCAGATTGATTTGTGCTAAGTTATTTAGTAGTATTTAATACATATTTTAAAGTATATTTCTTAAGGCTTTGTGATCAAGAAACTCTAGAAAACTGTATGATGTTAGCTTTCTTTTAGAGTCCGCTTAATTTTATCTTTAGGCCAACAAGCTTGGCTTTAACTTGACTTCTTCTTGCTTAATTGCCAGCATTTTACCAAACGCTCTCCAGTCCCAGCTGCACTTTCACTTTCCATACCTGTTGCACAACCGAAAAGAAAAACACAAGCTGACCGAAAGCGTCAAAACTTCCTGCTCTGTGTCAGTTTCTGTGGCCGGGAGTGCGCATTTGAATTTATGTCAGACTCGCCAGGCCACGCCCACTCTTTCGGGGAGCAGGAAAAAAAACACCAAACAAACAAATGCACAAAACGAACACAATGGAAAAGTTTATTTTGCCAAGGCGTGGCTGGTTAATTGAAAAGATATATGCCGCATTTCCGCATCTTGCAGCTCGGAGCGAGCACAGCCCAGCTGGGGCCAAGCGATCGCCGAGAACGAATGCAATTAATGTCTAATTGTGCGCAATTATTGTCAGTTGTCAGCTGTGTGTGATGTGCCGCATCAAAATGCACTCGAGCTGCCTCGAAATCCAAATCGAAATCAACTGGAGATCTTCAAGGCGGCCACGTGGCGCATACGTAATGCTCAATCACCAGCTGGCAGCTGACATTACTCATACGCACTGTTAGATGCATCCATGATTAACCTTCGCACAGTCCGTCGTGCGATTTAAATGGAACGGAATAAAAATAATGTTAAACAATAGGAGAAGTCAGCCAGAAATTACTCATGCCTTGGGTTTTGTCTCTCACACCATCATCACCGTCATCGCCATCACCATCGCCGTGCGGGTTATTACTTAAAATGCAGATTTATGTGCATTCACATTTACCATTTACCATCTACCACCCATGACAGCCGCCGCTTGCCTTTTAATCAAGGCCCTTGCCATTGCAATTGCTGGCCGCAAGGCTGCCTGGCTTCAGCTCGACTCTGCCTCTGGTGCCACCCATTAACTGAAAGCCAAGCGGCTCAGCGCTTGCCAAGGCAACGCTACCACCATTGCCACCACCACCGCAATGGGTGGTTAAGCGCTCTCCCATAAATCGCCCCGGCTCACCACACACGACACGAGGAGCTGGCGATGGCCGCCAAATGGAAGGCCACCAGTCGATCCTGCAGGGAAACTAGAAGGGCGAGCCGCCACAAGGGCATGGGACAAGCAATCAGAGCCAACAATTTGCGGTGACAAGTGCAAGTAACTGGGGTGAATCATAAACTACACAGAGATGCACAGCTTTCTCTAGAATTTCCCAATGAAATTCCCACTTTTTCGCTGAATTTTCGCCTTAATTGGACCGTACCCTTTGAAAGCCGCCTCAGCATTCACTTTGTAGATGCGGCTAATTGCACACGCCATATTCCCCGGTATAAACTTTTCAAGTTCCAACTATACTATAGCATAGTTTCTGTTTTCCCTTTTTGTTTTTGTTTTTTTTTACAACTAATTTGTTTTATAATATCAAACGGCAACAAAAACGCCAAAGCCGACGCCAAAGCCAAAGCAAACTGGCAAATTATAGTGCACTGCCAGAGCAGACAGCGCGGCGGGTGATTCAGGGCTGCCCCTCCGCCCTTCACTGCCGCTCCCCGTCCCCCTTGCAAGGCGGGTGGCTGGGGGGCGGCGTTGCGGTTAGCTGGCATTAAGCTTTTGCAATGCCTGACAGTTGAAACACAAACACAAGCGCAAGCGACAAAGCGGGGGGAAACTGCATTCGCGGCCAGCCAACATGGCGCGGCACACGTGTCCCAGTGTGTGTGTGTGTGTGTCACACTGAGAAAAAAAAACAGCAAAGTGCTATGATTCTTCATTTGGCAAAGGCTTTTATTAATCATACCTGCACACTCAGCCTAATGACTTACTGCTTTAATTAAAAGCAAATACTTGTGTGAGTCTAATATATATTTATTTCGTAATTGCACCGAAAGGAAATTGTACGATTTTTGTTTAATATAAGCGGATTCTTATAGTTAATTTAATAGTAAATTTAAAAATAGTTAAATAATATATTTTCTTTCTTTTTTGAGATTTAGTTCTTCCGAGTACCTCAGTTTGTAATAGAAGATTAATTTTTGGTTCTTTATTTGATTTTATTTGCTTAAAATAAACATATTCTTGACTTGAATTAAATAAAATGAATAATGTTATATATTTTTTAAGTTTTCTTTAAAAACAAACTATTCATTTATAGTATAATAACTTAAACTAAGCAACTGAAGAGAATTAATTATAGACATCCTCAAGATAATATTTAAATAGTTTGCTTAGTTCGTTTCTTTGCTTTTTCTGATTTTTTTATGTTCTTAATTGTAATTGGCTTTAAAAAATATTGATGACCTACATTTCTTTTTTTGTCTTTTTTTATGTTTTCTTCAAGAACCAATTATTTTCTTATACCATAATTTCGGTCTAAACTGAAAATAAAACTATTAACTCATTTTCGAATGTAGTATTTAAGCCTATCTAATGCTTAGCTTTGATGAAAATCTATTCTTTACCATAAAATTTAAAGAACTTAGGCTTCTTAATATAAGCTGATTCCTTGAGTTTCTTTTTCCAGTGTATCTATGTGCTTTGGCTTAGCTGCTTTTCCCTTTTTTTTGACAAATGTGCACGAGTTTTGCAGCTGGCATCAGAAGCGCGAGCTAACACCAGCACCAACTGCATTTGCATTTATTTTTGAACAAGCCCCAATGCTGCTGCTGCTGCTGCTGCTGCTGGCGGTCGCTCTTTAAATAAGCTTTAATTTATATTTATGATTTCGTGCTTCGCCTCACCTGCGCCTTGGCTTGGCATTATTTGCCTTCGTATTTCGTTGCTTAACTTTCTGCACCAAAAGTATTTTTATTTTTAAACCGAAAAATATGGCAAAATTTAATTAAAATCCGTACGAGTGCCTTTGAGGGGCTCTGCAGCAGCAGCAGCAGCAGCAACCTTGGAGCTACAGCAACACCAACAGCAACAGCAACATTCACCCACCACACACTCGAGCACCTCAGGCAAGCAACAATTGCTCTGCCTTTGGCTTTGGCAGCCACACAGCATCGACGTCAACCCGTGTGTGTGTATTAATTTCACTCATATGGCTGTTAACCTTGAATTCTGATTAGGAAGCGATTTAAATTTATCTATAAGTCATTTTTCTTGGCTCCGGCACTCGCCTTTCGCTCGCTCGCTCGCCTTTATTGAGTTATTATTAAAAGTTAATTGTGCCGCTAAAAAGCCATTTGGACCTGCCCGCCCTCCCGATGCCTCGGTACACCCCTCGATGTGCAATTTGCGAGGCATTAGCAACTGCAAATGACTTGGCCAGAGTGTCGACATCTTGGCTGCGTTGGCAGATTAGGCAACCCGGTGCGGCGGCGGGCACACGGGGCGTATGAGTAATGACTGAGAAGCGAAACGCTGGGGCGCAAATGTAATTACACCTTAAGCAGAAGCAGCCTACACCCAGAGCCCCTCAAGGGTTGTATGGCTAAACAAATACATTTAATATGAAAATCTATTTATCCATGTAATCGGGGGAATTGATCACAAAACTCTACTGCAAAAATTCTGAATTACTTTGCCCACTAAAGCGTCATTTAAACTTATCAGAAAAGCTGACAAATGCCGCACGTCTCGGGAATTTTTGCATTCAACAAGCAAAAGGCAAAGGCAAAGGAAATGGAAGTGAAAATGGAAATTGCGGTTGCCATTCGTCAAAAGTCAGTTGCAGGAGTGCCCACAACACACACAGAGGCACTCGCTTCGTGTGTCGTGCCGTCGGTGTGGGAGAAACGAACTCATAAATTTGTCATAATTGCAGAAATGTGACTAAGGCAAATGGCACAGCTAAAAATGCAATAAAAATAAACGTACATATCGCTACGTACAAAGGCTACGTACGCAGTTAGCGGGCGGCAGGCCAGGCGATTTTCCGTATTGGAAAAATGCATATTTTTACAGCAGCAGAAGCATCGCTCGATCTGTGCCAAGTGCACATATGCAGGCGGAAAGACGGACGGGCGGACAGGCGGAAAAGTGGAAAAGCAGGCAAGAGCAACAAATGCAGCGCCAATTTTCATGTTCAAGGTGACAAAACGAAACTAAACGAAACGAAACAAAACGAAGCCAACGGACACTCGAGCCAAAAGCTTCAGCTCATCGTTTGGCCTCGTTTCCATTTTGCTTTGGCTCTGCTCTGCGGCTGTTTTCCCTCTGTTTCCCTGTGTTTTTCTGGCTTGCTGCCGTTTGAACCTGGCTATATTTGTCAGGAAAATCAGGGAAAGACCACCGCAAAAGTAAACATTTCCCTAGCAAATGCAGTGCCCACTGTCATCCGCATTGGCAGAGCCCGAAGAAGAGCGCATCGCCGAATGCGGAATTTGGCATTGGGCTTGGTGGCGGCCCGCCTCTGACACACTTAGCCAGCCTTCTGCTTATGGCCAGATTCGATATGTGTGCACCGGTGCAACGATGATATATAAAAATAGACAGGGAAAAAGTGCTATAAATCGTTCGAAAATCTGTTGAAAAGATGTAAGATCACGAATGATTGGGTTTTTATGCTTATTTACTATTAAATTAAATAGAATGAGACTTTTAATGGTTTAACTTAAATAAAAAACAAGGCTTAAAGGTGTTTAAGTGTGTATAATTCCAGTTTTTAAGTGCGTTTTTCATGAAGAATCATATTTAAAAAATAGTTTTCTAAAGGAAATGCGAATTAAATTAACTTAAAGCTGAACAATTTTAATTTGCATTTATTTTTAAAAGCTTTATATTAAAATTAAATTACTATAACTAATTATTAAATAAGGTTTTTACGCAAAATATAAGAAAATCTTGATTTTCTAAACGAATTGAACTGAAACTTTATATCGAAACTCTATTAATTTTTCCAAAAACTGCCAGAAATCAGCTTAAAATGTAATATATTTATTTCCATTGTATTAAAGTGCATTTGTTGCCCTACATATAATGCTCTGACATATATCTCGTCCCAATTTTTAGCCCTCGACATGTACAAATCTTTGTTGGCTATTTTACATTGTGGTCAGCGGCATGTAATCGAAATATTTGCGAAACATCTTTTGGCAAACGTTTGCCACGAGCCCCGAGAGGCACCCCAGCATCTTCCCTCCCCTCTTCGGGGGTTCATTTTCAATTTCATTTCATTTCGCCCAGATGCAAAAACAATACAAAAAGAGAAAAGTTTTGCGCAAAAACAAACAAAGGCAAAAAGGCAGTCGAAAGAGGGCAGCCCGGCGAATTGGCCTAGTTTCGTGGCAGGGAACACAACAAAATGGCGGCCCTTGCAACTGTTGTCGTGGCTGTACTTTTTCCACCCATACTGCAGCGCGTGGAAATGCAGTTTTCTAGGTTACAGCACACAGACACACTTGCCACACTGTTGCAGCAAACACAAGCGTTGCGCCGGCCGGCAAAAGCGAATGTTGCGCAACAAACGCTAGCCATGAAAATGCAATCCGCTCTCTCGCCCGTCGTCTCTCTCTCGCTCGCCATGCGCACTCGCTCACTTCACTCACTTCCGCTCAAATCGCCGCAAACACAGACACTCACACACACTGGCGGAGCGGAGATAAAGAGGGATGGGATGGTGCACTGGGGGGTCGGGTGGGCCTCCCCCCAAACAGGGGTTTGGGGGCTGGGAGGTGCAACGGCACGTGTTCGCACACAAATGCAAGCGGCAACGTCGCTGTCGCCGCTCTGACGTCGTCGCCGTGTTCAGTGGCAGAAAAACCAAGGGAAAATGGCAAGTGGGAAATGGAAAATCTGGCCACAAATTGTGGGCCTACTGGGCTGCTAATTATATTAAATTTCTGGTTTCGAGCTATCGTCAAATTAAAGTCCAATTTACACTTGCCAATTGCATTTTCATTTCCATTTAATTTTTGGAATATTCCAAAACTCGATTGGGAAAATGGCAAAGCTGGACTCATATTAGGGTTTATTTGCGGTTTATATAAATTATAACCAGACTTTTCTAGCTGAAGAGATAAATTTATTACTTAGAATGGAAAAGATGAAAGGGAAAATCTGGGCAAATGCAATTATTTTTTTAATGATAGTTTTTTCCCCTTGACCCATGTCTTCAAAAACCCAGAATACAATAAAATCCCTAAATGTTAGTGTTCTGATCACGGTTACAAGTTTTTCATTTACTCTTCTGGCTTGAAATATTATTCTTTATTAATAAATCCTTCATAAATTGAATTCATTCAAGTCTTAATAAAGCTATAACAAGTTGATTCCTTTTTGAGAAATCGTACTTCTCTGATGTCATACATCATATTATATATACATCCCCCATTATCATACCCAATTAAGCCCCCAGCAATTCCCACAATTCTGCTGCTATCTCAAAGCCATAGATCTCCGAGAACCACTTCATCTAAAAGCCTTCAATTTATTCCGCTCAAAATTAGTATCCTAATGAGCTGCATTCGAATAGAGATAGAGGTAGCTTCGGCGAACAATATTTATGGGTTTCGTTCGGTAGCTAAATCATTGGCTAATGACAACACATGTATTTTCGCTCATACTTAAATTTTCATTTATCTGGCGTGGCGAGTTTGTTTGCCTGCAAACAAGCCCGAGGAAATATCAACCATAAATCTAAACGTTTCACTTGTCAAAACCAAAGACTTGGTTGATCGTCTTGCCTCTTCCTCGGACGCTGCTTTCCTCTGTTAATTGAACAATAAACAATTTGAAAATATGAATGCATCGGATTGGCGTTGGAATTGTTTTGCGGTCGATTCACTTTTCATGGCTAATTAATTTTCGCATTGCGCAAAATGAATTAATAATGCCATGAATATGCAAACGTGCGAGAGAGTATCCCCCGCAAACATATGTACATATCACGGCGTGCCAGTATGCTTATATATGTATATATATGCACCTGTATATACATATATAGTATGTATATGGTATATATATATCGAAAATTTATTGTTGCCGTCGCCGCAGTCGCCATAATTAAAAGCCAAACAAGCGGCAGCACAGAAGCAAAGCCCAAGCTGCTCGCCAGGTGATTTCATTTGCAGGCAGCTCCGTTTTGTTGCTTTCTGTTTTGGTTTTTTGATATGGCAATCTTCGTTAATTATATGCTTTAGTTCACTGATCAGGAGGCGGGGCAGTTGCGGGCGTTGTTTGTCGAGTGGGAAAACAAGTGCAGTCGGCAAACAATGTATCGCAAAGTGCCCTGCTTACATCACTAGAGAATGGCGATCGGTTTGCCAAACAAATGCTATTCACACACACCCCCACCCTGCACTCTGTGCTGTATGCTAGGGTGATATGGTGTGAATAGATACCCAGTAAGTGCTGGATTATGGACCTAGGGACCGTGCCACGAAACAGTTGTTTGGGGGAGCCAACAAGTCGGGGTTTTGATTTAATAAATCAATATTCACGAAACATCTATCTTAGAATATTTATAACACGAAATATGTGGCAATATAAATATTTAATTACTAGATTCTAGGCTTAAATTAAAGCAGTTCTTCTTGTTACAATCCTAAAAACAATTTGTAGAGCTCTTAACCCATTTGATAATTACTTAAATATATATTTCTCTTTGTTATATTCTTGAAAGCTGTTTTAAAAGCGTCCCACCTCGTTTGATATTTAATTTTACAAGTTAACAAGTAAACTAAAATTGCCTCAATAAATAATATAATGTGCAATTATATGGTAATTTGATATGCACCTTTGATCCAGACAGAGTGATCTTTTTCCAAGTGCGCAACAGGCCAAGGCGTGGGCATAAAAAAAGAGAGACAAAGCAACAGCTCGTTGACATTTGCATTTGGGGGTGGATTGTGGGAGGTACAAGAAGGAGGATGGCATGGGAAGGGCGGCTTAATTAAAGCAAAGCAATAACGCCGGCACGCCTCGCAGCTTTACATTCCCGGCGACGCACAGATGCGCAGCCCCACAACCCTCCTCGGGAAAACTGCATTGAAATTCAAATGCCGGCCATGTCAGAAAATGGCGCTAAGAGGGCGAGGGAGGGGCCGTGGCATTTGACTTGCAGCTATGTGCAGCGGGGCAAAAGTCAAGCTACATATATCCAAGGCAGCCTCAAGTCACAAGAGATGATGACACATATAGTCATGGCAATGCGGTCATAATTTTTATATACATCGAATCAGCAAACAAATTATTCTCTCCACGAAAATGTTTGCAACAAGTCAGTGCCAATTCGCAATTGCCACCTCCAAGCAGCCAAACATGACAGAATATCTCGTTTTATTCTCGTTTTTTGCATACCAAATTTGTCATGACAACAAAAACGTATACTATATATAGCAACATCAATGGGGTGCTGACCAGCACACAGGGCACAGGCGGGGGAAAAGCAGCAGAAAAAGTTGGGAAAATGCCGACAAACAAACACACACTCACGCAGGCAGAGGGGCACACGGACACACATTAGTTGGCAGCGCACGAAGGAATTGCAAATGTATTCAAGGTCAGGGCAGGCATGAAAAATGAGAAACGTCGACTGAGGCAGAGACATCGGTGGGGCGCAAAACCTCCTCCTGTTCCTCCCCCTCCTCCGACCTGGGAAAATCGATATGGCAACACTTTTAAGGGTTGCGGCGAAAACCCACGCAAATCCAACCCTTCCCGCCACCCTGGCGAAAGAGGAGCATCAACGTCATCAGAGTGGTTCAGTGGGTCGTCATAAATAAAGCTTCGGGTTTCCCGCGCATTTTACAGAAAGAGAGAGAGAGAGAGAAAGAGAGAGACCCACAGATTCTCCACAATTCTCCGATTCTTCGGCTCTCCAACTGGAGTCCAGCATTGCGCAGGCCTCGTTCTCCAGGCTGCACAAGAGTTGAGTGAGTTTTCTCCCAATTTTCTCTAACCTTCTCCGGCGGCGAATTTTAAATCGGGAACGATTTTAATTATAGCCAGGCTCACACTCTCCCGCCAGGAATCTCGCCGCCTCGAATCTAATTAAGTCCGGCCAATTACACGCAGAAACAACAACGGCAAATTGAGTTTGACTCCGGGCTTGGGTTTGGGTTGGGTTCTTTTATTCGAATCGATAAGGTTTCAAGGTTAGCTTGCGTGACACTCCCGCCCCGAGCAACAATTTTTCGTTTTTTTTTTTGGGGGGTAATTGGAAAAGTTGCTTTGAGGAAAATGCAGCCCTTCGGAAGCCCAAGTAAACGCAGTAAACATCGGGCTTAAGGTTTAAGAAAGGCAAAAGCTGGTGCGTTGCGTGCGCCATCATCATTATGGTTATGGCGACGGGCTGCCATGGCGTATGAGCAATATTTGATTTATGTATCGATTTTTGCGCTCGAGCCGCGCAAAACCCGTTATTATCATAATTATTGAAAGGCAGGAGCATTTACAATACAAAATGCAAATAGATTTCTTATTCAAATTGCCGAAGCCACTGCTCAATTCCATCTCACGTCTATTTTTCGCTCTTCTAATTGCAGGTGAGTAATTTGTCGCTTTGGACAGGCTAATGCCTCTAATTGACTACTGCGGAGTGGAAACGCAGTAGGATCGAATGTATTTAATTCGTATGTACCCCTCCTGTATACTATTTACTGCAAAAAGCCACTTATCTGCATTTATATTTTAACATATCCGTGTGGGCAGTGTGTGTGTTGAGGCGAAACAAAGTGAAACCTTGACATGTCAGCGGCGGGTTTTTTGCTAAATGAATGGTTGTTTGTCGGTTGGTGGTGTCTCAATCCCAGTCAGCGGATTGGAAAGTTGCCCCCATACCAGTTCCCAGTCCGAGGAGGGCTCTGGGTTCCGGACTCCGGGCTCCGTGTTCCCGAAAAGTATGCCCTAGACTTTAGCAGGATGCTTCAGGTACTCCTACGCCTCGTTGGATTTAATTAGCTTAATGACACTTGGCCCAGTCTAGACTTGGCCCGACTTACGGGAATTCATGAATCACAGCCTGAATTAAATTCGAAATTTGAAATACAAAAAATGCACAGAAAAATCATAAATCAAGGCAATTAATTGGCCAGCATAAATCAGAAATGTTTGGCCAACAAACAGTTTTTTGCAAACAATGCCATAGGAAGTGTTTGCTTAGCTGCCGCTGGTTGTGGAAATGGGAGAGGGGCAAGGGAAATTCAGCTTTATTTGCCGCCTGGCAACCGAAAAACCCCGAAAAATTGAACTGCACTTCCAGGAACAGCGTCGGGCAATTACTCACGGGGCAGCTGAGTCTCCCGCGGAGCAGTGCGAATTTCGTAGCTATAGATACACCAGCCACACACACACACCTCGGTAGCACAATAATCATAATAATAAAATAAAAACCGCTGGCCACTTGGCCTTGGACTAGGTTGATTGCATTCTAGCGGTCAATGCCGTCGCTGCCGTCGTCGTCGCCGTCGCCGCCGCCGCTGACTAACAACAACAGCAACGGCGAAAATTGAAAACGATCGCTCGCCTTTCTCTGCCTCTCTCTCTCTCCCTCTGGCTGCTGTATCAAAATTGTTGTATTTATTTGTTTTTATTTAAAACAAAAATCTTTTTTCTATTTTTCGATTTGCAATGACAAAAGAAAAAAAATATATGGGAGAAGCCAACAAACAACTTGTTGTTGCTGTTTAAAATCAACAACAGCAGCAACTATTTATAAAATGCGCTTGCCTGGCCAAAGTATCGCGCGCGTGTGTGTTCGTATCTGTATCTGCACCCACACACCTAGCCAGTATCTGTATCTGTATCTGCCTTTCGTACCTGTATCTGTAGCTCCCGTGCGCGACTTGCAATGCCGGAAAGCAATAGCAAAGTCGTCAGAGCGTCGTTGTGACGCCAGCCAAACGCTCCGGCTGCCAATGACGACAGCTCCCGTAGTAGCGAGTATCTCGGTATCTTTTGGATACATTTCAAAACAAAAATAACACGCGAAAACCGCTCTTCGCCGGTTTACCTTTGAATGGCATTTGCATAACAAGTGCCGGTCGATACCAGCCAGCTCCCTTGAAGATCGAGAGCCTAGAACCCGGCCCAATGTCCCCCCAGATCCTTCTGCCGCTCATCCCTACATACATACATAAGTAATTCAGAGAGGAGCGGATTTTAGAAGACGATTATTCGTCGCCGACTTCTGTTTCCAGGCCACAGTGCATTCAACCGATGCCAAATGCGAAACGCTAAATGCTAAATGCTAAATGCGAATTGCTAAATGCAAAATGCGAGGGGTTCGCTCGCCCCTGCTCGGTTCATTCGCTTCTCGCAAATATTTACATTCGCAATAACTACGGGCCAGGCCGGCAGTATTATTAACCGCAATGCTCAACAACGGCTGCGGCATACAAATCGCTTTATTTTTATTTGCACCGAAAGAAAAGATCAAGATCAAAGCGACACTTAGACTTTTCTACTACCACTGATTTCTGTTCCGGTTTGCAGTTTTTGGGATTGAATTTAAATCGATTGCGGTTAGTAAGTAGTAGCGAAATTTAAGAGCTATCAAGTAAATCCTAACGATCTTGGGGAAGTCTAAAAGACTTAAAAGATTAAAAGGGAAATCTATAAGATTTGAGTACAAGAATTTAAATAGGACTAAGAGATATTAGGAATGTCTAAAAGATGGAAAAGAAATCTGAAAAATATAAAGGAAATCTAAAAGATTTAAAGAAAACCTAAGAGATATTGTAGAAGTCTAAAATATGCATTTAAATTCGAAAGGCATTAGAGAAACCCAAGAGATATCAAGGAAATCTGTTAGATTTAAATAAAAACTAAAGGAATGTTTAAAATCTAAGAAATATAACAAAAATGTTTAAGATTTTATATGAAGATATGAAAGTCATACAGAAAATGTAAGAGATTTAAACCAAATTTAAAATAAATGAAAAGGTAGAAAGAAAGTCTAAAAGATTCCAAGGAAACCATAAGATATAAAGGAAACCTAAAATATATTAATTAAAATCTTAAAGATTTAAATGTGTTTCTGTACAAAAAGTATATTACAAATATGCAAATATATAAAATTCATTGTTTATCAACTGGAAAGCATCTTTAAACCTAACTAAATGAGTATTTGTAAAATACAAACAAATTATATTATTAAATTAAATTATAAATATTAAATTAAATAAAATGGCTTTAATGTTGTTTTCACACCCTTTCCTTGCTAATATTTTTTCCAAATATTTACTGCAGTTTACTGCAGATATTCCTTTAATATTTCCTGGTTTAGCTTGGTAATTCGTTTCTCCTTTTCGTTAGCCAATGATAAATTGCCACTGGCCAAGACGCCAATCGGTTTTGGATACGCTCAAAATCACGTCATCGCCGAAACAGGTTGCAATTGATGGGTCGGTACCCAGAGGAATTAAATAATTTACGGCCAGCAGGGAGAACCGCTTTCTCCAGAAGATAAGCCAACAGCCTTGACTGGGGGCAATCGGTCAGGTTGGAGTGGAGTCAAGAGTACTTAAATTTCCCACTGATTCCGTTGGCCTTGCAATACGATTTAGCTTAGAGCTCCGTCCAGGCCAGGCCACTTCCTGTTCGCAGCCACAGACTACAGTCTGTGGGCGCAGTAAGCTCTGGTGCTCAGGTGTTTGTGATGAATGACTGCAACATTTATAAATACAAACAGAGCAGTGGCCACCATCATCATCATCATAATGAAATAAGCTAAGCATAACAAATGCGTCGAAATATTTGCGACAGGTTGCAATCGCCGCGAAGAACGAACAAAAGGGGGGAACACAAAAAATTATATAAAATCGGCGAGCGCAAAAAAATCGAGGCAAAAACTCGAGTCACTCAATGTGCATGGCCTTGAAGATTTCGCTGCAAAAACAAGCAAAACGAACAGAAAAACGAAAACCACATAGAATGAATATCATAAAAATATTCACACAAAGCAAAACTCGAAAATGAAATGGGCAACAAAAAATAAGCAGAAGAAAATAAAATAATGATACGAAAATACAAAATAATTATAATGAAAGCCACTAACTAATTTGCGAATGCATTAAATGTGGACACAACTGTGGATTAACTGGCAATTTGCATTGGCAGGTAGAGAGCCTAATAAGCTGATTGATTTGCCATTAAAGCCGATGCCATGACAATTAAGCCCTGCACATGTATGTATGTATATATTATTGGGGTATTAAAATAATTAACTAAACGTAATGTGTTTTCCCCAGAGGAGTCCTCCGCTCGCACTCTCCGTTTAACAACTTTCAATTATGGCTTTTTAATCGTGTTTTGGCGGGTCAAGTGGCTTTGGCCAAAATATTGATTAATTGCAGTCAAGGGGTTAATAGGATTACAAATTGTTGCTGTTGTGGTTGCTGTTGCCCAGACCGCACGCTAGATGGCGTGTCGGTGGTGGTTGGTGGCCTTTCGTCAGCGCTTTTGACAAGTCAACAAAACAAGATTTGACTGCGCGGAGATTGATGGCGAATGAGTTGGCACCTGCCATTCGCCATTCGCCATTGGCCTTTAAGCCGATAAGTTTTTTGTAAATCTCCGCAAAGCCAAAAAGCTTGCCAAAATGCTTACCGGTTAGCGGTTCCTCACTCAGTGTCATTAGCATTTCCCTCTTGGCCAACCCAGCCACAGTTTGAGGTCAGCCCGGGCTGCCATGATTTTATTACACGCGCCGTTGTTATTATTTGAAATCCGACCGCTGCAATTTGTGTGTTTGCGCCTTTTGTTTAGGCCAACGGGAATTTCCACTGCCACTACACACTGCACTCTAATTGCCATTGTGTACGGGTATAAAGACTATGACTGCTTTGCAAAAAGCTTCATCATCATCATTACACCGGGTTTTTTTTGCATTTTGCAGCTTTTGGTTTTGTGTGTGTTTTGCCTTTGCTTCTGGCGTCAAGCTGTCTGAGTCGAACGGCTTTTCCAGCCATTCACCAGCCACTGGCATGCATTTCCACTCGTTATTTATTTATTACCAGTGCCATAATTAAGCGAAGCCCATTTTCTGTCTTGCCCATAACGCTCTCTGCAGCTTATCTCACCATTGGCTGTTGGCTTACTGGCTAATTATTGCTTTATGACTTGGAACGCACTCAGCCCTGGTTTCCTTCCTTATTTTCTTTTTGTTTGTACACCAAAGTGTTGTGTGTTGCACTCATAAATCCCGCCCAAACTGGCTAACTGGCTGGGTAAAAAGAGCGGCAAAAGTGCGGGGGAAATTGCGTGCAATTTCCACCTGAAAAGCGTAAATTATAGCCCCATTTATTTATGCTACTGCTGGGGCTGCTACTGCCTTTTATTGCCCCGTGTGCCAGTTGCATTTGTTTAAAATGCCATTTGACAAACATCAAAGCCGTTAAATGTTACTTTGACATGTCGCCGCACACGAGGGGCCTTTCCGTACCTCGTAATCCCCATTTCTGCGGGGGTTAAGTGCCTGGTGGGTTCGCTAGTCGACGGTGGTGCACCAACGGTGGGGCTTATGGCCAATTAGATGAGTGAAGTGAACCGCCAGCCGGCGAGGGATCGCTTCATCGGATCGGGTTGCCTGCCTTACTCACAATGCAATTTCACAACTCTGAGTAATGCAGAAATGCCTCAGCAAAGCGGTCACCGGACCCGGAGCCGCTTATCATCCCCGGAGGGGGACACGCTAAGCGGTGTGGGGAGTGCGGAATGGGGAGTGAGCGGCTCTTGACCAAGTTTCCAGTTAGCGATTGAAGTGACTGCAGGGAATATTTCGCTTCGCATAGATTCGCAATTACATTAAAGTGCTTTCTTTCCAACTGTCTTGGGTTGGGTTCGCTTTGCGGATAAACAAAATGCCGCTCGCAGCAACGGATACGGAAATAAAGCGTCAAAAGCTGGCGACCAAATCAAGGAGGGAGATCGGGGAAAAGCTGGAAAAGCGGGCTAAAGCGAAAAGGGGCCACAGATAAATAAATGGCACTGGGAAGCGAATCTAGTTTGCTGACACGGCACAAAGGATGCTCTCTGCAAAAAGGGACACTCCGGCTCCGGGCCTCAGCGTTGTTGTCATTTGATAGACGGAATTTATTCGCATATAGACAGTTTTGTCCGCACGTCCAGGCAGCGCCGCAGGTCATCCTATATGTATTATAAAAGCCAAAGCCAAATCCTACACAGGAAATAAATTGCAAAGCTATTAAGTTAGCTTGGGAAAAGCTTGAAAAACTCTTGGTTAATATTCAAAATATATATAAATATGACCCCGATTTTGTATAGAACTCAAAACTAAAGCTAAAAATAAACATAAAACAATTCAAGAGCCACTAAATATAAACACTTTCTTCTGAGATAAATCAAAACCCCATCAATCTGCATTAAGGGTTCCCCAGTTTCTCTCTGTAATCACTCGAAGGTTTCAGCTTATACATTTTCCTGCCTCTGTCCCTGCCTCTGCCTCTGCTTCACCCTTTTCACCCACAACCCCGTGGTCCTTTGTGGGCGTTGCCGTGGGAAGCGTTTTGTCAACGCGACAGGTGAGCGACACTCACCGGAACCGGCGTCCTGGACTCGTATGCTCCTCCTGGCTGCTTAAATATTTAAAAAGCCAATGGCCAGATGCTGTTTTGCTCTGCCATAGAAAGGTGTTGGCCAAAGGTAAAAATAGATGACGGCCCGGTTAATGGATGGGAGTCAGCGAGGCAGGCAACAGCGGCCTGAAAATAGAACCCAGATCCGTGGACGTGGGCGTGACTGGAGCCAAATGGCCTGGAATGGAGGAGAGTCGTCCCCGAGCGCTGATGCTCCACTTTGAGATTCAGCTTTAAGTGCAATTCCCGGGATTCCCTCCTAAAAACTCGGACACAAATCAGTGGCGACAGGGGCGAGCTTCTGATTCCGATGATGCCGATTGTGCCGCTAATGAGGCGTGACATTGATGATGACTCGGGCATGCTGGAATCGGCGGATCATTTGTAATGTGTCATGATTATGCAATATTCGTGCAACAATTACGGCGAGGCATTTGCATAAAAAGCGGAGTGGCAATTTTCCACTCGCAATCAGAAGCGAGTCACAGCTCCGGTCAACAACAGGAAGCTGCTGTTGGCCAAGACGGCTGCGCATGCGCCGCGCAGAGTGACAGCCCGGCTTTGGACCAGAGACAGATCCCGGGACAGCGATGGAGTTGGAGTTGGAGCAAACCGGCCGGCTGCCGGCGGCAGTGACAGCTGTTGATTGATGAATCCTACAGCCTGCCCCCGAGGCTGCCCCACGGGTGTCTCGCGAGTCCCCAGGTTCCGAGTCTTCAGTCTTCAGAGTCTCCAGCCGTCTGTCTCCAGTCTTTGGCCAAGACTAGCGCGATGCTGTCGATGCTGCGATCACTGGACTCTCGAAGTCTCAGCCTCCAGCCTCTCCAACTCAAAGATTGATGATGACGCAAGCCCCTTTGGCCAGAGCTTCTTCTCCCCGTTTTATGGACGCGCTTGTGCAATAAACACTTCTAATTGTAATTAATGAGGCGATTGTTTAGTTTTTATGTGTTGATTTTTCTGATTTACCGCCCAGCAGTGCGCGATGCAGTGCCTGCAACTGTCCACCGTCTAAATGGAGCATTGAACCTGAGACCCTGATGAGGAGGAGAGTTAATTTAAGGCAGCAAACTGAAAGTAAAGCAAACTAAACTAAACTGAGAGCCGCAGCTGTTAATGCCCTAACTGATTAAAAGCGAAGACAAATAAGAGAGCACTGTGATCTAGACCTCTAGAAATCGTAAAAATTAAAGACTGGCTTGGATAGAACCCAAGTCCATGTAGATCCCCGTCCAAAGTCGCCCAAAGGCCCACACTTGATGGCCCCGCCAATGATAATACCCTCTTCAGGGGTTCAAAAGGAAAAGGCATCGCCATGTCTTGGCTCCGTGCTTGTGCTCTTGGCCAAGTTCTGGTTCTGGCCAACTTGTTTCTGTGCATTGAACTTGATGGCCATTTTGCTCTGTCCTATTCCCGTTCCCATTCCCTTGTCCCATTCCCCCAACTAGCTGCTCTAGCTCCCCGAACTTCTCTCCTACTTCTAGTTTTCCTCGTCTGCGGCTATCGACGCGGATTTATCTTAAATGCTGCGTTTAGCTGGCTGTTTTCTCAGCTGCCTCTCCCGGGCCTCCTTCCAGTTCCTACCAATTGCTCCTCGTGCGCTGGCCTTTTTAGCTTCGTGTTTTCGTATATTGGCAAACACTTTTCGGCCGGCTCAAATTAATGGCCCCGGGGTGCGCCTAATGATCCCCAGCCAGCCGGCAAGCGGCCAGGAGTTCGATCCAATGAAAATGTCAGCCGCTTTTTATTTGCTCTAGCCATGCCATGGCTACAGAGCTCCGCTGCACAGACAGAAAGCGGGCGCAATATGTTTAACAAAAATCAAAATAATTGCATTACTGACGCGTCACGATAGGGGGGCGTCGGGCGGCGTTCGGGGGCGTGGCCGTGTATGTTGCCAGTCTGATTTGTTGACATGGCGCTTTGCATGCGACCCGCATATAAATCGCCAGGGAAGGCGACTAAAGGGGGTCAAGCGGCCGGGCATGTTCCGGGAAAATCGAATCAAATAGAAATGTTGCAGTTGTACCCCCGGGAAGGGGGTTACAGTGCTGCTAATGGGCTTGGTTTTAGAGCCAATCAGATCTTATATTCACAGAAATAAAGTGATTAAAAAGGAGATAACATTCTGAATGGGAAAGCAAGATAAAACCATAGTGCTTAAACGTGAAGAAAGCACGAAAACACTTTAACTAAACTCATAAAAATACTCTGTAGAAAGAATATACATAGTAAAGATTTCAGGCTTCAAGTTTAGACTTTTCCCCTGCTGATACTGGACACTTTTGTTGCCAAGAAACTAGCCTCAACCTCGTGCACTGGTCACCATTGCCACTCTGTGTATCTGCCCCTCGACTTGGTCTCGATTTCTTGGCCACTTTCCCCCCACGAATTGATGGGGCCATTGTTGCCGCTGCCGCTGCTCTTGTCTCCCGACTCTTTTGTCAACATTAACATACGTAAGTGTCAGCTGCATGTTGCTACTGTGACCGAGAGATGCCGACAAGGAGCTCAGAGTGGCAGCGGCACAGCAGCCTCCATGTTGCCAATGTTGCCGATGTTGCTGCCGCAACGTTACTGCTGCAACGGGGGCACAGAGGCCAATTGATTTATCGTGACAATGAGTGCAGCTCCCGAGCTTCGCCTCGCTATCGATGTGTAAATTTGAATTTCGTGGCTCATAAAGTGGACAATGGCGGCGAGCGGTGAAAGACAAATGTGGCAGCCGCAGATGGTTGTCGGCAACATGTTGCTGCTGCTGCTGCTGCCGCTGCTGCAGTTTCTGCTAAAAAGTGAATGCCCTCGCTGTGACGTCACGAGTGCACATCCAGTTCCAGTTTCCACATCCCCCACCCCTCGCCTGAGCCAGAGAGCAGCGAGCCAGCGAACGATGAGCAAAATACAAAATCCAGAAGAAATATGAAAAGCAAAACAAACTGCACGAAATCAAAACAAAAGCCAGCGGGGAAAATGCGGGGCTATCGGCGGCGGCGGGCTCCGGGTGGCGGCGGGGGGAAAATCGAGTGGAACGAACTCTGTTGCACTCTACGTTTTTCTGTGGGAAAGGCAGTGTGCCGGGTCGACGGGTGTTGAAGTGGAACGTAGCGAATTCAGGGGGGGATCGGAGTTATCGGGGGGATATACATATAGGAGGGAGCTGCGATGACTAAATGCAACAAGCTGCGACTTTCGCATTCGCATGTGTTGGTAACCCAAAGTTGATGAGCAACTTCAATGGCAAGTGGCAGCAGAAGCAGCAGCAGCAACTTATCTGCGGCAGCAACATGACTGGGCACACGGAAACAAAATGGGGGGTTCTTTGGATAAAACAGTATAAAGTAAAGGCTTAGAGGAAAGAAGAGTCCGGCTCGAAGTACCAAATTCAGGTATTTGATATTTTGAGATATTTTGAACAAGTTTGAATAGGAAGAAGTTTATTTTACTACCAATTTTCCCCCCGTGCACTACCAAGAGACCATGTATATGGCACACGGGCCTCTACAACAACATCAACATCTGAGGCTTGGCTGCTGCTGCTGCTGCTGTGCCGAGTGCCGCAGCACTCGCAAGTTGCACAAACATGTTGCTCACTGGCTCCGCGACATGATTCTGAGGCGCAGATATAAAACCGAAAAACAACAGCCAGCTCAGGCCGTGAGGAGAAGAAAAACAATGTTGGGCTAGGCTCCAGCTCCAGCTCCGTCTTCAGCTCCTGCTCCTGCTCCAGCTCCTGATCCCCTCGAGAGTCCCTCTTTGCCGCCATCGTCATTATTATCATCTGGTTTTGGCCTGGACAATTCTCCGTCCTGCCTTCAATTGTCCAGAGCTGCTTATTTCAGTTGTTTGTTGCCTTTAGTTAAGGAAGGCTCTTGTCATTGTGGTTGTTGTTGCTTTAATTTAGATGCATCTCGAACAGTATTTTGTTGTTTTTGTTACTCTGTGTTTTTCCCCTACTTGTTTTGGCCAGGCAAACATGGAAAATGCCATGAAGAAAGAAACTTTCATAAGATAAACAAAAGTTATATATGCATATATGCAGGGGGGACACTTATGGGGAAGGGTTTTGTGGCCAGAGGAACTTGTCCCCAATGAAAACTTGAGCTCTTTCCCGAGTATTTTCTATACTAATTGCTTTGTTTTTCTTTGTTTCATTCCAGGTGAGTCTCCCTCCGCGTTGGGCTTGCCATCTGGTTAACCGTAAGTCATAAATTCAGTGATTTTTGAGACAGGAAACGAGGAGCGTAGAGGTTTTGCTGCTGCCTTACTTGTTAATTATTTATTTTTCGCGAATGCTGCTCCGGCAATCAACTCAGTAGCTTAGGTCGCAAAATAACAGCTGAAAAAAGAAGGACAGAACAAAGGAGGCACCTCTCGCAGCAGTCGCCGCGTTACGCATTTTTAATTGCCAGACAAAAACAAAGCGGAGCTGGTAAAGAAAACACAGCGCTGGGGCAATTAAAAAATTAAGTAAAATTTCTGCATCAGCTGATGATGGGTGTGTTTCCGCGGGAAAAAAAGGAAAAGCAGAACAAAACAAGAGCCGTTGGGGGCAATGTCAACGAGGCAGCAGCATTTCCTGCCACAGAGAATCTCACTCCGGCCAATCAGGGGCTTATTTATGTCAGGCTTTTAAAGGGGGCTTACAGACAGACAGACCCCTTGAAGGCTCAAATTAAATATTTAAAAATATTACTTTAAATGTGCACCACGGCCATTAACTTGACATGCAATCCAGAACTAACTCAAATTAGCCAAAAAGCCAATCGATCATCGTTCACTGTGCCTGGTTTCGCTCTAAAAATCTGGATAATTAATGTGTTAAGTATTATGATTACCATAGCTAATACATTGTTCCTAGGGCCTAGGTGTTTAATTTCCCAGGTTCCCTGCCGGAAACCGCCACTGCAGAGTCAGAGTCCCCAGTGCCCGACGTGGTTGTTGTGTTCCCTGTAATTTATGCGCCTCTTCGACGCGCTTGCCAATTGCCTTCCCAGTGTTCTTGCTTTCTTTCCTTTTTTTATATATTTTTTGTTGTTTTTTTTTTGCTTGCTTTCCAAGAAGAAGCAGCCGGCATCCAACCATCGAACAATCCAGCGAAGCAAGTCAACCAGCGAACCAACCGCCCCCGCGCAACATTGCAAAGATTTCTTTATTACTTGGGCACGTTCGTTGCCGTTGCCTTTGCTGTTGCTGTTGTTCTTGTCCGGGGTCGAGGCCGGTCATTAATATCCACGCATGGAGTTCACTTCAGTTCGGCAGAGCACGTCCCCCGCCCACTGCGGCCCATCCTATTCCATCTTGTGCCATCATCCCAGCCCAGATTCGTTCCAATCTGAATCAGCTGTATGCATAATATTTGTTGTTTGCTGATTCTGTCAGCGTGCTGAGGATCCGCTTCGTCACTTCATCGTCTTCTTCGCCGATTCTTGTCCAGGTCAGTTCCACCATGTACATATATATTTTACTATATGTGTGTATTCTCGGCGAGAGATGTGGTTTCGGCCGGCATACGTGAGTGGCTTTGGCAAGCGAGATCTTTTTGTGCCGCAGAGCTCCAGAGGCTGGGGCCGCCGCTGCTACGCTTCTGTCGCCATCGCAGGCGAGCACGACTTATCATCAACTGGGTTCTCTGTTTCTGATTTCGATTCTGGCTCTGGCTCTGGCTTTTCCTCCTTTTCCCCTGGCTGAGGCGACAACAATCACGAATGCAGCTCGATAATGATGATGACGACGCGACTGTGTCCCAAATGCTGATAATGATGTTTGTCCGTCGCCGATCGCACACAATGGAAGTGCCCGGGCTGTCAGCAATATGCAGTGCCATAAAAACTATACTATAAATGAGTATTCCCTGTGCCTTACCCCGATTCGATACAGTGTATATACAAAATGTATAGGAGATAAAAGTAAGCCCAGCATTTCATAGACCTTTGAGTTTGCTATACAAAAATAGCACATAAAAAGTACCTATTATTTTACTCAAATTTTATAAATCAAGGACCTCTTCCTATTCTCCTATCAAAAATACTCGACAAATGCGATCTTCTACCCAGGCACCTGGACTTGAAACTCCCTCAAAAAGGAGATAATCTCCCCTGACTCCCTGGTGAAGCCTTTCCCTTGGCCAGGTTTTTGGGTTCGCTGTCCCTTGGTCAGGTGGCGGCTGTTCCTACTAGTGCCTCCTAGGAGTTACTGACTCTTAATCTTGGCCAGCTTGTTGTTTTTCCATTGCTATTGTTGCCATTGCTGTTGTGCCTTTTCTTTCTTTTTTTTTGACCGGCCGGCCGGCATTATATCTCATTACAGAGATCAGCATAAATAAGCAGTGAGCACGCCGCACCACCGGCTCGGCTCCTCCTTCCTCGTGGTCCTCCTGCTCCGCAAGACATCCACAACAACAGCCCACAGCCGGAGGAACGAACGAGCGATTAAGCGATACATTCAGCCATGTTCGTGTATTCCCCACAGAGAGAGAGACCGAGAGAGAGGAGGCTCTGGAGGGCTCTGGGGTTCTGGGGAAGATGAGGACACAGATGAAGATGGAGATGGAGAAAGGGCAGAACGCTTGCGTACTCGCCGAGGCAATTGAACTCGATTGCAGCGCGTGAAGGTGGACATGACGATCCCGTTCTCCACTCTGCACCGCCTTTCAGCTCCTCCTCCGCCCGGCCATGTGTATATATCCGCTGATCTTCGGGGTCCGGGCAGCATAGAAATTGTTATTGTTGCCGTTGCCGTTGAGGCAGGGCAGTTCCTTGACCACATGCGTCATCATCATCGCGTTCGCCGTGTGCAAAAACATGATCATTACACTCACACAGAGGGCCTGAAACCGATTCCCAACTGGACGCTGATTCAGATTCAGCCCGGGCTCCTCCGCAGCCCTCCCTGGATGCGCCTCGTTCGGGCGTTTTTAATGATGCGTCAGAATATTGTTTACGCATCATTTTACATGTCGGCAAATGGGAATGGGAACGAGCCGCCGTTGCGGTTGCAGCAGCACGAGCACAGCCTCATAGATGCTGCCCCCTCGGGGGCAAGTGCTGAATAGATGCTGCTTTTATCCGCCACATCCACCAGGCACCGGGCAACGGGCACCGGCTCTAAAATTATGAGGCCCCCTTTTTGCCAAATTCCATCGTGATGTGTGCTTTAAAGCACGAATTAGCCGCCGGTTATGGCTACAAAGTTACCAGCTCTGCCTGCTCTTCCTCTATTGAAGATGCTTGCCTCATTAGCCTCCTCATCCAGCAGGGAAAATATATGGAAAAGGTCCAAGAATCCTTGAGAAATCAAGTACAAATAATTAAATAAAACCCCAAAAGTGCTGTCTAAAAGTTAGTGATTGAACTTCTGATTGAACCCCTTCAACTCCCTGCCTCTACGTAATACTCTTATATGGTATTCGGGCCTAGAGTTGCCTTTGCCTATGCCTCTGCGGAAGGGTTGCCATGGCGCCGGGTGCAAACAATATCGAGGTGAATGTGCAACAACTAGGAACTGCACTTTGTTTACATTTCTCCTGCTGGGTTACTTTTACCCACTTTGGCATTTATGCTCAGGCTTCTGCTTATGCTCCTGCCCCAGCTCCCTGCTCCTGCCCCTACTTTTCCTCCTGCCTGTTGTTGTTGCTGTGGAAATTAAGCGAAAAACTTGTCAAAGGCATGTCCTGCCCCATGTCCCACTCCTGACCCCTTGCACCTAGCATAAAGTCAAGTGCGAGGAGTTTTGGGGGATAGAAAGGGGCAGGCAACATTTCTAGCCAGCCCTTCGGTGCCAGCACAGAGAGAAAACGGCATACAGAAAACTCAAAACAGGAAATAAATAACAAATTTTATGGGAAATCTGAAATAAATTTGATGGGAATCTAAGCTAAGATTCTCAGACTCTAAGTCTCTAAATATCAATAATTCTAACACCCAGATTTGTGTAATTTTTCGCTCTGTGCACCTGGGCTTACTTCCCCTATTTCACTTCTTTTTTTTTTGCCTAGGTTGACATGCAATCGCAGGTACATGTGGAGAGTTCCCTGCCGATTCTTAACTGGGTTCAATGACATACAGGATAAGCAACAGCAACATCGGGCGGCCTACGACAAGCCACCGCACACACATAGCCCTTTAGTCTACCCATAATACCATATATATATATATATATACATATATATAAATGTATGTGTGTATATAGCATAGAGTGCCACAACAACAACAGCAACTGGCATTAACTTCGCTGGGGCAAGAGCACAAAACGTAAACGTTGCAAAAAGGCGGCAAGCAAAAGCGAAGCCGAAAACAAAGCCATGGCTAAAACGTCCAGAAGCAGGAGTCGAGGCAGGAGCCGGCCAGAAATGGGCAAGGGAAAGGGACAGGGGCAGGAGTGGCACTGGCAGTGGCAATGGCAGTGGTGCCGCCGAGCTGCACTTGAGGTTAAAGGCAGCCAGAAAGCGATCCAAAAACAGAGCTGAGCCAGGGGTTCGAACCTGTGTACAAATACTCGACATGCAGCCCCCATTCGCCTCTCCCTTGGTGTATCCTGTTTGCCCCTTACTGTCACTCCATCCTCATCCCTGCTCCTATAAACCCATATGCTCAAGTTGAATGGATTCTTTTGGCGTGGAAGCCGGGCTTTTCTTTTGCATTTCGGCAGGACCCTCTTCCTGGGTGCCCTATGCCCTGGCCAGATTATTAAAATTCCTTCATATATATGAATTCGAATTCAATAACGAAGGAGCACTCCTGATCTGGGGATATTCGCCAAGTAAATGAAGGGAAAGCCTGAATGCCAGCCAAAGAAACTAATGTTGACCTAAGCCTCCAGTCAATCCCTGACTTCATCTTCCTCTTCGGCTTGACTTATTGCCTTCTCCCTTGGCGGCGGTTGTCAGGACAACGTCGGGGGCGTCAACTTTCAGGGAACCTGTGAAAGGGTTTACCCCAAGGGGAGCTTAAATAAAACATGACCATTACCGATGCATATTAAATAATATATTGAGCCGGCCATTAGCCGAGATCGACGCTCGCCGCGCGCTGCATTTTCATAACAAAACAATTTACAAAAGGCCACGGCACAAAAACCGGAAATCCTTTCCAACTCGCATATGGCACGCAAAACGAAGGCAACTTTCCACCATTTTCCCCCACCCGTTTTCCACTCGCCTCTGTTACTGTTGTTGCTCTTGTTGCTGGTGGGTTAGGTGCCCCGGAGCAATTGTTACTGCGGCTCCGCGGAAAATTGCCGCTTTTAATATTACCTTTTATTTGCAATTTCTGCTTTTTTGTGGAGCCTTTTGTAATAATGCAGTGCGCATGTAATAGGAGCCAGGTGCCACAGTGCCGAGTCGCCTCCATGCATTTATATTCGTATTCGTACTAGTATTCCCCATTGCAGCAATCATTTCCACCTAGCCAGCTCTGCCCGCCTGCCCGCCTCCCGCTTTCCCGCTTTTCCGCCGTGTTGTTGTCATCTGCCACAATTTGTACGCTGTTATTAACTGACATGCTTGCAAAGAGGATTTTTTATTTAGGTTCCTCCTGTTTCGGTTCTTTTTTCCCTGCCTTCCCAGCGTTGCCCGTGTGTGCTATTCAATATTAATGGCATGATACAGGGCAGTGTAATATTTTACAGCGCTTGTCAATTGGTAGCTGGGAAAAAAGTCCGTTTATTTGCTTTCCCGCATCGATTCATTTTAATAATATGTTCTGGCTACTCAGTAATCCGTTTAGGTACAACACTGCAAGAAAAACACGGCTGGGTTGTAAGGAAAACAATCAGAATTAGGTGCATCAATTGTATCCATATTAATCGTAAACGACAATATAAAATCGATGTTTTAAAGAGCTATAAATCGATATTCTCGATTTTCTTCTCCAAATTGCATCTACTACAATTGTAAATTCTTCTTTTGTGATGCTTCGATAATATCAATTTTTTAACGATAAAAGGGATATTTAAAAGTATTTTAAAATTTTTATATTATGGGAATTTACAATAATTTCGATATGATTTCGAGATGTCCTTCCATACTTTGTTTCTGTATCAATATCTGACGCAAGGACCGATGCATAACATGGGATATTTAAAAATATTTTAACATTTTTATCTATCGGGCTTAACAATAATATCAATATGATATTGAAGTGTCCTATCCCATTCAAAAATATTGATACTTTGTTTCTGTATCGATTTTTGACTCAAAGAACGACGCAAAGAATTGACGATAAATCGATTTCCCTGTTCAAATTCCACGCGATATCTTTCGTCACTTCAAAAAGCTAAATAATAATAATAAAATACCAAACTTTACAAAATGTTCGATAACTCTGTCGATATATTTCCTCAATTAATAGCATTTCTTAGAGTTCATCAAGTTCATTCCCAGAGATATTTTTAATACACCCCAATAAATCACACAAAATAATAATCTCGAACCTGTTGTTCCCCGTGCTCGCTTCAAAGCTTTTCTATATCTTTTTCTATATCTGGCTGAACTTGAGTGCGTTTCTGGCCAAGAAGTCCCAAGTTCTCTAATCGGACGGTGACCCGCCAAAATACGTACATTCTGATTGGAAACGATAAAGCCGAATGGAGCGGAGTTTACTGCGCTCTTATCTGATGTTGACCTTCAGTTGAGGGAAAACTGCGTTTCTGCACCGGCTGCCTTTGTGCTCAGATACTGCAGAGAAACCGAACAAAAAACACAAATAGAAAAGGGAAATCAAGCCGGCAAATCCCGCATTCATCATGCGAATCTATATATATGGGGTTATATATCGGCGAAAGCAGAACCAATCAAACGGAGAGAGAGACTTATCGCAAACCTGATTATATGGGGAGAGGCGAACCTTGGCAGACTTCTTGGCAGCGGGGCAAACAATTGGGTAAACAATAGAAATAGTTCTGTTTGCTCTTCACTTTACGATGCAAATTGTTTGGCGGGGCTCCGTCTTATCGGGGTGGCCGTAAACTAGACTAGAAATGGGGAAATGGGGGTGGAGATTGAGGGCTGCGAGGGTTCGTTGTCATCAAGGTCGTCGTTTCGGCCAGTCGAGTGTGAAAATAAGTAGCTGCCACTGGGTGGGGCCTGGGTGCGACGTGTGCATTGATAAGCCCCAGATCCCGAAGGCCGCTATTAGCACTCATAAAGCCCGGCGAAACCGCAACAAGTTTGCATCGCCGGTCAATGCCCTCGGCCTGTGCAGTTTACACTATAATTAACTGCATTAGCATGCAAATTAAATTTAGTTTAATTAAATTATAAACATTCGTTCGGCGAGTGAGCGAGCGTTCGTTCCTGTCGAAGAGTCATTGCACTTGACGCTCCAAGAAATTGAAATTGAAACAAAACAAACGGCGGCGCAAAATAAAGCAAAAAAACAAAGGCAAATCGCTACGAATTGAGATTTAAGCGAGCGGCGGCTATCTCTTTCCCTGGCCATATGCCCCCTCTCTTTCCACCCTAACTGCTCCCCCTCAATCTCTGCACCCCCCTCTGTGAAGTGTGTTTAATCTGCTGGCAAAGTTTCATTGACTCGCTTAGGCAAAAGCTGCAATTAAAATACGAAATTTCGAAAAGGGGATAACGCGGCAGGGGCAGCGTTTCAAGATTATTTACGAGCTACGACGAGCCGCTTGTTAGTCACGTTTTTGAAGCAGACGTTGCCCCGACTTCACTTGATTCTACCCAAAAACAACAACCACCTGGGCTTACTAATACTATATACTACACATACTAAAAACCATATAGTAAGCAAGTGAAACAAACCCAAATGACACAGAAACAAATCAAATCGAATGACACGGAATTGGCAATTTGCAAGGCAAATGGGCATCGGAATCGAAATCGGAGAATCCAAAGAATTTCCTTATAGAGGTCAAAGCTGATACGTGCTCTTTGAGTCACTTTTTTTTACCCTGGAGTCCCCCCAACCGTTAGCTGCAAATGACCTTCAATGTCTAGACGTATTTGACAAAAAAAAGAAAAGCAGCCGAGCAACAAAAAACCGAAGGGAAAAACACAAACACTCAGACACAAATAATGCGTGATTCTGTTGAAAACTCATCGAGTTTATTCAACTCGCCCCCGCAGGACAGCGCCAAGGACCTTCGCCTTTATCGCTGGCAGCAATTAGCTGCTGTTTAGATAAGAGAATTACGCAGCCGCTGCCATGAAATGTTTGATGTCTTTAAAAATAAAACTAAAGCCGCTAGAATTTTAAGCCCCAACGAAAACAATAAACAGCCTAATCCTTTCACGGTGCTCGGTGCTCGGTGTGGCGCTTGCCTGCGGGGTTTTATGATTTAAGATTTAACTTTTTGCCCTCGATGCGTGCCAATGACACAATAAAAGTTGCCCCGGGCAACGCAGCCAGCCTGAGATGGGAGGGATCCTTTCGAAACGAGCCGCTCGCACGCAGGTCCCAAACGTAGTCGTAGCCGTGACCGAATCCGAGTCCTAGACGCCAACGCACCTTGTCGCCTTCGTCTGCCTTTGAGCCATAAAAATGCCAGGAAGGAGCCTGGGAGCCAAAAGGGGCGAGGAGCTTGACGGGTGGCACGGCAAATAATCGGGAGCAGAGAGCCCAAAACTTTGCTTGAGAGGAGAAAAACAAAATAGGACAGAGCCTGACGACTATGAAGATACCTTGGAAAGAATTTACAGCAACACAACAGAAATAAATGGTAATTAGAGGTGAAAATCCTTGAAGAGAACTTGACTTCTATAACCTTCTAGTGAATATGGATTTTTATTTCGAATCTTTGATATAATTTTATATTAAGTAAAGAGGCTTATTTTGAGGTAGATTCCACTGCCAGCCTAATATTCACCTGCCTCTTGGCCAGCAACTGCCTGGCTGCTGGAGTGCCCAAGGCAAAGGATGGGAAAAGTGCGTGAGCCGGTCTCGTTCGTTCGTTCGTTCAGTGACTTTGGCTCTCTCCTCTCGTAATATTTTTCTTTTGGCCCAGCAGGCGGCTCGGCTCCAGCCTCCGTTCTGGCCCAGTGTCAATGGCACTCGCGAATCGAGGTTGTTGGACCCGCAGAGCCGCCGCCGCCGCCGCCAACGCAGAGTCCTCGTCCTTCGTCCTTCGTCGTCGGCCCCGTGCTGTGCCATATTTTTAGCCTACTTTTGCGGTGCCAGTGCCAGCGGCCCCAAGTATATTTAGAGGTCAATTATCTCGGCCAGGGCAATCCATCATTGGCCACAGCCAAAACGCCAACGCCATCGCCAACGCCCATGCGTATGCAATGCCGACTCCCTGGCTCACCTCCGGCTAATGATGAGTAATTCGGTTCATTTTCAGCCGGTGGCTACGAGCATCTTTAATAATAATTACGCCCGGCCCAAGTGGCGGGCTGATTTAATCGCAAGCCTTTACTTTTTCGGTAATCAAAGGGAGGGGATGCCGTCGAAGTGTGGGGTTATTCAACTTTTGATTAATGGCGGCGCATGCATGACAAATGGCCGACGGCCGCACTGCACTTGTAATTGTTGTTATTGTTTCGGTCATTCAATTAACTAAATTTATAACTCCGACGATGGCTCATGCATTCGGGTATTGTTTTCTCAATTAAAACCCGTCCGATTTCCCAGAAAAAGCCTCGGCCAAGCGAAGTAACATGCAACTCCTGGCTGACTGGCTCCTGCCCGGTAATTAGCCGCAGTTAACACGGCCAATTAGGGCCGCTGGCGAAATCATGTCAATGCCTCGCACTTATCGTTGATCAACGACCCCCGGGCCCGGCAAACATGAAAATGGCCAAGGGAAAATCGCAGCGATACGGATCGCAAGGAGGGAGGAAAATGCAGTGGCAAATCGCAATTTGTTTGCTCACGAAAGTCGTCGCTTTGACCCCGACATGGTAAACTTGGAAATGGGAGCACGAGGCTATCTCTGCACAGGGGGTGGTGGTGTGCCAGTTTTTCCTCTGGCCTCGCAGAGCAGCGTTCAATGCCAGAAAGAAGACATGAAAACCGAATTCTAGCGATTTATAACAAGGATTTTCCCAGCAAGCAGCCCATATAAGTACACGATTCTACCGAAAAGTTATCGCAAAAATTTTAATTAATTTTCCACCTCTCTTTCGACTCGTTTCAGGTGAGTGCCATGGAGTCTATTAGCCCTGCAACTGCTGCCAGAACTGTGAGTTAACTTTTCAGCCGCTTAAATGCCCCGAGCAACAATAACAAAAACAAAAAACGAGCAGCACTTTGCAGTCAAAAGGAAAAACAAGGAAAAACGAAAATATATCGAGTGGGGCTTACAAAGTTTTCCGTACCAAAAAAAAACCATTGAACGGTTAACGAACGAAAATCGACCCATTGAGCGAAGCCAAAAAGGCAATTTAAGCGCCTTTTGTGCACATCGCGCATACGCCGCATACGCCGGCTCTGTGGGTCCAGTCCAGTCCTCCTCCTGCAGCTGGACCTGGACCTGGACCCGGGTCTGGAATGAATACTGGTTGCCGCCAACCAGCCAACCAGCCAACCGGCCAACTCGGCCTGTCCCCGGTCATTACGAAAGTTATTCATGCGAACTGTTTGCCCCGGCCATTACATCAGCCGGAGAGTGTCTGGGAAAATGCGGAAATTTCGGCGCTGCCAGGAAAATTTATGAAAATTGCCATGTGCTGCCAGGCTGGTCCCGACTAGATCGCCGCCACTCCTCGTCCTCGTCCGATTCCGTTTTTATTCACTTTCCCTGCCAATTGCTTCGGGCGGGTCGAGCGGTTGGCAGCTGCTGCTGGCCAATTGCCGGCCTTTATTTGGCCCGGCCATTTGCATTCCGAGTGCTGCCACGTCCCCATGTCCAGCAGTTGTCAAATTGTCAATGCAAATGCCCCGCCACGTCCACTCGACGGATATTCTATCTATCGGCGTTGAATTTCAATTAAGTTTCGCTCGCGAGCTGGCGAGCTGGCGAGAGCTCTATAAATTGCATTTGACCGATATCGGATCGAATTGGGGTCGCTCTGGGGTTTCACTGTGTGCCGTTTCTCTGGGGTTTTCCAACCCCCGTGCGAGCGGCGAACCTGATTCCCCGAATCGCATTTAGCAACCACCATCACTGGCCAAATTATGACAACTCCTCCGCGCTGACTCCTCCGAGTCACGAACTCCTCGTCCGCATATCAAATAACAATTGCTCAACATTCGAGTGGCGGGGATGGGTGGTAAACAGAGACCCGACCGACCGCAAGCAAATTGAATTAATTAAGAAACGTGTATTATATTACCCAAGGCAGGGGGCAGTGGGAGGGAGGCGCTTATGATAAAGCAAAATGAATATTGCCAAAATGGAAGGGAACGGCCTAAGCCATGCTGAATTATTAAAATGATTTAAGCTGCCAAATTGCTTAAGCAATATTTTCCCTTTTTCTTTATTCCGTATTCGACTCTTCGGTTCGAGGATTTTCTGATTTCCCTGGCCAAGTTGAGTTTCGCCCACGCTGCGGGCCCTTAGTTTCGGGGTTATTGTTCCAGTCAATACCGAGTCGAGCCGAGACGGAGAGAGAGGTAAAGGAAAGCAAAATTCTAATTAAAAATCTTCCGGCATTTTGGCGTTTTATCTAAACAGGAAGAGCCTGCCGCAGACGAACAACAAAGTCTCCCAGACACAGAGAATGGGGAAAGGAGAGGGAGTGTGATAAAGGCGACACTTTCGCCAGAGTCCTTGCCGCATAATGAAAAGTCTTCCGAATTGGGTCAGGCAAGAAATTAAAAAGCTCCCCCTTGCTGGTTTTTCTGGGGCGATAACAAAGGGAAAAGTTAAGTTGGCAACTTCAACTTAAAGCTGCTGCTGCTGCTGCTGCCGTTATCATTCGCAATTAGACGCGTTGACACTTGGCCCCCGGTACAAGACTTGGCCAACTTTTCCGACTTCCCAGGGAGTGCAAAGTGGCAAGTAAAGAGCGAAAAGTTCAGTCGGCCATCCGGCTTCCAGATTCCGGAGTTGCCCTGCAAATTGGACGGTTAAGTGGGAGCATCTGCCGACGAGGAGTGGCAAGAGTGTGTGCAGCAAATTGAATATTTAAATCCTCAACTGAAATCCTTGCATGCGTCAAACTGAGAAGGGTTTTGTCCCGGGCCTTCGCCTCCTCTGGCAGCATAAAATATGCAAAGAAAACGGAATGGAAAGGCAACCAAATTATGTTTAATGCAGCGTTTTTCCCAGCTATTTCCCCCCTCTTTTCTTTTTTCCTTTTTGTTTCTTTTCCTGTTTTGTTGTTTTGGAAATAGAAATTGCTTTCAAATTTGCTTACATTTTTTATTTCTCCAACTCCCAAGTCCAACTCGTTGTTTTTCTCGTTTATTTCTTGGCTGCGTGCGTGTTCAATTTGCAAGTGCAATGGAAGTGAAATTGAAATTGAAATTCACCCCGCCTGCGGCTGTCTCCATGTCAGGCCGAGTCTCTGTCTCTGTCTCTGACTCTTTCGCTGTCTCTCTTACTCCATCCATCTCTTGCCGGTTACTTGGGTCTGAAGTTTGGATTTTGGTTTCCACTTTGTTGCGGCTGTTGTCGCTGTTTATGCAACCTGCCGCTGCCGCCGCCACTGCAATTGGCAATTGGATTTCCTACCTGCACTCGAAATCAAAACTTTGTTTCCTATATATAATATATACCTGTATATAGGGGCACGTAATCATCCGACTCCAAACTTGATCCTTGGGACACCTCCAGGTTGGCCGAACATCTGGTTCCGGGGCAAAAGTGTGCCAAGTCAGCAATTCAATTCGCAGGACTTTGTTAACAACTTTACCCAGCATTTGCCTAAGTCCGTATTAACCCATTTCTTGGGCCAAAATGCAGAACGTGGCCGCTGCCTTACCTCGGCGGGGATTACGCCCTGGCACTCTCCAACATGTTGCACACGGCGTATACTCGATATGAATCGTCCGCCGAAAGCCGATTGCCGATTGCCGCCTTGTCTAATTTGCTGGCCATAAGCAGCTTACCAACTTTCGCCGCCCCCTCGCTCCGTTCCGCCCATATTAAAAAGGCATTTTAAACACACACACACACAGGGCCTGCCTTCTCCCTCCTTCTGCCCTTTTTTATTTCTGGCTAAACGACAACGACAACTTTTGAGTGGCGCATAATACCTGAAAAGTAATGTGACCGACCCCCCCACAGCCGATATCGGCCGCCCTTGGGGAAATGATAGACTCAAACTCGAATTGGCAAGCCCCGGAAAAGCCTGGGAAAAACTCAGGCTCAGGCAAGTTGATTATATTTCGTATTTCGGTTGTTTTTTCCCTCCCTGGTCATTTCAAGTGTTCTTCTGCCGCTTTGCGCAGTTTTTCCGTCAGTTTCCTTCTTTCTGCTGGAAAATTATTAGATGGCCATTTTTCCGGCACGTGCTTGGCCCACCCCCAGCCCCATCGCTACGTCGTCGTCGTGGAAAAAGGCATCAAGTTTTTGTCAGGGCCAGTTTACGAGGCGATTGCCTTCGGGGGCCAAATTGAAATGTGCCTCGGGAGACCCAAATGGCCTTCAAATGGCCGAGGAGCCTGAAATATGATAGGAAACGGGACGAGACGCGCGTCGCTCTTCTCCCAAATTGAGATATTTTCCAATTTACATCGCCGGCGGAGCCATCGAAGCAGTGCAACATAAATTCTCAGATAGAATGTGACATCGCTCGAGCTCTACATCTAAGTATATGTGCGGTGTGAGATGCATCTCGACTGGCGTTCGTACACAAAGCGGAATACGCTTGACCTGGTTTAGTTCTGGCGGCAGGGACACTCTCCTGCTTTCAGCCATCCCCTAGATCCCAGCCCTTACTTGCAGCATACATAAATTTGGCCAAGTACAGTTACTGCCATGCATGTATGCTCGCTGGCAGGCAGGCCTTGATGCTGCCCCATTGTTGTTGGCCATGTTTTTGTTTCGGCAGCCTCGGCAGCTCGCTTGGCAATTGCAATTTCGCAAGGTCACCCAGGCGCAAAGTGAATTCGCGCCCTCTCTCTCCCGCTGCCACTATGTACACATTCAGATATATAAATATATGTATGGTATATGGGATGACCCAGTTACTGGGACCCCTGGCTTAACTGGGCCTGCATTCTGGCCAAGGGTTTCTGGGTCACAGTACAGTTTAAGCCGGAGACAAGCGCAGCTTCCACTCGGCAAGCCAAATGGCAGCCAGTCAGGCTCAAATGAAAATAGATGAGGCCCAGAGCTCACCCCATAAATTTGGCTTTGTTCGGACAGAGAGAGAAAATGAGGGTAGCTTTCGCTAATTAATTGAGGGAGAAGTGTACTATAGATTATAGAAAAAGGAGTACTTTGTTTTGATTCGAATATTCAGGGATGAAGATATTTTATTTAATATTTCTAGTCACCAAAAATAAGGTTTTAAAATGCCTGAGCCTGTCTTTAAATCTTTACTTAAATTTATAGGGAATATTAATAAAAGCTCTAGGGTATTGAAAAAATTGAAAAACCCTTTGAAAGATATCCAAAATTACGCTTCAAAAAAATGAAAATACGCTTATTTTTTAAACTTCAAAAATATGCATTGCTTATTTTTATAATGCCTTTTTAAGGACTTTAAACCCCCCAGTGACCCTTAAATATAAAACCAAATACAAAAAAATGAAAATACGCTGTATTTGGAACCTGAAAAAATGCCTTTTTAAGGACTTTCAACCCCCTGAGACCCTTAAACCAAACCTATTTATGATCAAATATCGATTCTTTTTTCTCCCTCTGCTGGGTTATAACACGTTTTAGTGTGTGTACACTTGATGAAGGTACAGTCGAACTGAGTTTCTGTGGTGTGTCCTGGCTGCCTGTCACAAAGTTTGACATTCCATTCGCCCCGTAAGCCAATTACTTTTTAGGTCCAACGTCCAGCCCGATTCCTTTGCCACTATCCATCCGCCTGGCAACCAACCACACATCTTGTTAAGGTCCGTGTTGATTAGGCCCGTTCCCGGGCAAGAGCAGTCGCTGGGATGGGCAAAAGCAACCCATTCAAGCTCCATTTGGCAATTACCGCAGCAATAAAAGTCAACGGCAAGTGCAGCCAGCCACACATTTTATTAGCAGCAGCAGCAGCAGCTCCTGGTACAATTTACGTGTGTCAAATAATAATTTCGTTGTCCCGGCCGCTTATCTCCGGGACAAGTGAAAATCCCCTTTTTTGAAGGGGCCAGAAATTTACATTTCACAATTTACGAAAATTTTTATGTCATAATTGGATTCTGTGTGGGCCATTGTGCCGCTCCTCCCGCTTCTCCCCCCAGGGATGTGACAATGAACAGCGATAACGGGTGGCGACAGAGCGATGCGGTTTTAAGTTAGGGTTGCGGTGCCCATTAAGACCTGGCCCAAGTATGCCGGCCGATAAGGAATTTAATGCCCCAAGGGGGGGAGGAGGAGTAAATTGAGCGTGGTCGGATATTGTCGTCGCTGGCAGACATGTTTAGTTAAGTGGGGGCACAGAACTAGTCGGGAGGAGGATGTACATTTGTTTTTGACAGCGGCAAGCGGACCACTTCCTGGCTGTTGCATACCCTCGGGCTGACCTGGAAATGTTTCCCAGAAAAAGTACATCTTTCGAAACGTTGCAATGGCATTCCATTTCATCTAATTTTCGGAGCATAAAAATTGAGGCAAGTACATGAGTTACACATACGAGTTGTGTCGAGTTTTTCGGCAGCATGTTTCCCCTGAAGTGAACACAAAGTCGCCTGTTTCACGAACTTTTCGCATAAATTTTATATTCGAAACGTGTTGGCATGTGTCTCTGTGTAGATGCACAGCAAGAAATGCGGGTTTCCGGGGGATCAAACTTAAATTTGTAACTATTTAACGAGATATCGATCGAGTTAAAGGGTCAAAAGTTCGTAATATCTAAGAAGTAGATGATTTTTAATTCTAGACTGAAATTTTTCCAGCTCAACCCTTAAGCCTCGACATCTAACCAAGTTTTTTGGCCATGTCGCTGGGCCTTTGTAATACTGTCTGCCTGCCCGCCGCGCTGAAAATATCAAAATCAACGCGATTGTCATATTTGTTGAATGAATGAACACTCAACCTCAATTTCAGCCTCCATCGTTGCCGCTGTCAGCCTTTTTTCCGAGCTTTTCCCCAGCGGCAATGACAGTTTCGCGTGTGTTTGTCACATCAGTTATGCATGTGTGTTCCGAGCTCCTCATATATTTATGACACTCCACTCTGTCACTGTCTGCGGCGGATTCGAATGCGAATGCGAGTGCGTGTTTTTATTTAAACGCAATCAAATTAAGCGCCCAGCAAATTGGCAAGGCCATCAGCATTGTGTAATCAAGTTTACAAATTTCCACCGCCCCTTCCCCAAAAAAGGTGGAAATCAAAATACAAAACCATACACAACATTCACTGCGTAGAAAACCTACAGAGCGACATCAAACTACTCATTCAACCCCCTGAAAAGACCCAATTTGCTCGCCGGCAACTCGTTACTAAAATAGCATTTTCCGAGCTGATGATGAGGTTGATAAAGTCACAGAAAAAGTTTGTTGAAAGCCTCAGCGAACACCCTTATCCGATGTGACCCAATTCTGCTCGCTGCCTGTAAACACAGCGATAAGACTTTAAAATCAACGGCCCACATGCAAAGCGCTGCGAATTCGATTTGCGACCCAGGCAGAGGCAGGGCTTTTGCAATACCTCCAAACACATATATGTATGGTAGGATATAGCCGTATATGGCCTCCCCTGGCAATGCAAATTACTGAAATTGCCATGACGAACTTAGGCCGCTTTAATGGGGCGCGCAATGGGGGGAGAGAGAAAGGAGAAAAATAAATAAAAAGGAAGCGCTTCCTGTTCCTCCTGCGGGCGAAAAACATAATTTGCGTTGCCTACTTTTGTGCGCGGAGCTTAGAGCCAAGCTGACAGCCAGGCGTTGAAGCATAAACGGCGCAGCGAGTGCAATTCGCGTTTGCCGGGCATTTGGGCCTATTAGGCGCAGGGTGTAAACCCTTCAAGGCGCTTATAAGCCATCTGGCACACTTTGCCTTGGGGCAGGCGATGCCTGGCCTGCTATCGTTGCTATTTTCGGAGTCAATAATTTATGCTTCCGCCCCAATTTCCCCCATTGGCGGCGCTATGTTGCCCTTCCAGTGACCCAGTTCCGTTAACAGTGCAGCCCGCTCGCTCTTCGACTCGCGGCAACTCTCTTTCTCCACCCGGCCCCATGCTCTCTTTGGCTGTTAAGCTGGCCTAGTTCTTGGCCACGGTTAACAGTGCAAGCGGCCACACTCCCAGAGAAAGAGAGAGAGCAGAGAGAGAGAGAGAGAGAGAGTGGCAGGGACACCCCTCCCTCGGGGGTGTTGTGTACATACACCCCTCTTCTATATACTGTTGACCCAATTCCGCGGCTGTCCTTCCACAGCTGTTCTGATTTCGGTTTCGATTTCGGTTCGCATTTCCGCTTTTGTGTATTTTCGGCCCCGACTCGACGTCTCTCTGGGGTTTGGGGTTGTTTATGCTGGCTTGGGAACTGCGGACTGGGAAATGGGAAATGGAAAAGCGCCAAGATGAACAGAGAGCGCACGAAAACAGGAAAACTTTTATTTACCCCATGCACGTACATGCCGGGCCCGCTGTGTGTGCGTATGTGAGTGAGTTTTCCCAAAGATGTGTGTGTGCTGTCAAGTAAATTTTCATTGAATGCGACGCACCGCGGTGGGGGGAAGGGAAATTGCATGGCAACACAGGACTGCCTGGGCTGATAACGTCAAATAAATCGATGGCGAATTATTAAGTCCTTAAATTAATAAGGAAGGATGTGCTGCCGGCTGATGATCAGTTGTTTGGGAATCGGGGAAATATATGAGCTACTCGCAGGGATTAGCCACCGAGTAAATACAAAAATATACTTTCTTGTATCGGAAGCATACTATGTACACAATGATAACCGGGAAGAGGGCCTGGAACTGGCGCCAGTCGGCCAAACTGCCCCACTTTCCACATCGCTGCCGCTGCCGCCGCTTCCCCTGCAAAACGACCTTAAAGAAGATTCATGTTATGCCGCCCACTCGCGTTGCCTATTTATGTTTGCCCGGACCCGGACCCATACCCAGACCCAGACCCGGAGCCGGCTTCCTTCCCGCTGTTTTTCCTGCCAAATCAGGACATAGTGCGGTAGTCATTGCCGCCGTAATGCGCACACTTCTCAAACGGGGGTGGAATTTTATTTCCTGCTCCAGCAGCGACCGGGAGCCCGAGCCGAAAGTTTGCCAGCTGGAGTTCTCCGCCGGCGAATGGTTTTCTTTCATTAGCAAACGGGCGTCCCGTCCCTCATTAGAGCCGAGCGGGATAATTAACACGCACCAATACACGGGGAACGTAGAGCGTAGAGACATAATTCAAGCTGCTTTAATTTACTTTCGCATTCGACTCACTTGGCAGGTGGCAAAGGCGGGGTATACTGGAGGATGGGGCGGATTGATAGACCGAAATGATTCCAAACTCGTTTCCGCATTAATTGAATATAATTGAGGCGCTGCGTCAGCTGGGAATTGAAAATTACGCATACGCAGCGTTTGACAAACGAGCGATATTAGGGGGGCTCGTGCTTATCGGCCGGCAAAAGCAAAACGGCGGCATTAATATAAACCCCTTTTCCAGGCATTCATTGCCTTCCCCGCCGCCTTAAGATGCCAGTCACGCAGGCGAGCAACTCTGGAAAACTGCAAACGGCAATGGCAATGGCAGGAAAACACTTCCCAAGTAGGCACACGCACACCCACACCCACACACACTCGCATCTGGCAACAATTGCCTAGTGTGCCCGAGTGTGCGTGTGTGGCAGTCGCAGGCCCTTATTTATGGGCCAGGATATGCGTTGTATCCTGGCCCCAGAAGTCTGGCCGCAAACGAATTACGGCCGCCCACTAATTGCACCAAATTAAAACGAAAATGGTGTAGAACTTTCCGCTTTTCGCTCACTTTGGTTGCCTTTGGCAGTTAACGTTACACCGAAAAAAAGCTAAGAAAAAGGAAAAATAACGAATTGGAGTTAGAAAAGGTTAGACTTTCAGTACGAGCCTTGACTTATATAAATTCATTTATTAATCTTTTATCTTTGGAAACCTTAAAAACTATCTCATAATTCTTTCTCAGTTCCAACTTAGCCTTACCGTCTCTAGTAGCTCTTTTTTCCGGTGCACACAACACTCCTGCAGATGAGTGCCAACCACGTGCGTCAACAATTTACGCCGCTTAAGTAGCGCTGGATATTTATGTTTATGATTACGTTGCGGTTCGCAGCCTCCCCTCAAATGGCGCTCTGGCGATTCCCTGCCTGCCTCGCGCATTACGCATACGCCGCATGTGCCCTGTGCGAAAAGTGCTGCGGCTTAAGTGCGACCAACAAAAGGGGGCGAAGTAAAAGCCAGCGAACAAAGCTCCCTCTCCCCTCTGCGGGAAAATCTCAAACCAAAAAGTTGTAAACAAATCGTTAATCACTTCTGCGCCCGCCCAAGGCCAGAACCGAGAACCGAAAAGTGAAAAGCGAAAACTCAATTTTCAATTGGGACCAGCGCTATGGCGCACAAGGACAACAATTGCCAAAGCAAGGACGCAATCAGGGGCTGGCAGTGTCCGCAAAACTGTATGTAAGCCAGAGCCGAGAACTTAAACTGGGTCAACTGCCGGCGTCGCTGCTGGCGCAGCAGCTGCAGCGCTGCCCTAACCTTCAGCATAAAACGCAGCATAAATGCAGGCGCATAAAAAGCGACAAGCGACGGCGACGAGCAAAAAGCTGAGCGGGAAAAGCATGTCAAGGCGAGCGGCAAACGGAGCAAAGCGACCGCAAGGTGACCCAGTAAATAGGCGGGTGGTTTGGGGGTGGTCTATGTACTGGATGGAGCTGGCCCCGGGGGTGGGGGCGGATGCTCGGCAAGGACGCGAAGGCGAAAGCGTACCGGACCCGGGCCCGTTATCAGTGCAGTGCAGTGGATGGCGGTGCCGCCTGCCATTCGTGCGGCATCGTTTGCCGCTCGGGCGAGTGTCCAAGGATTCAGGCAGCCTGCCAGCCAGTTGCATTGTCCGCACCAACACAGTCGCACTTGGCACCGGGCCGGCACCGGTTCGAATCGCTCCAGCTCCTGGTTTTTCGTGCTCGCTCGTTGTTCCGTCGCGGTTTCACCTCGCAAAGTATGAATGCCATGGCACTCAACTACTACGTGGAGCGCAGCGACTACGAGAGCTATGGCAGCGATAGTCCCATGGTGGACTGCTCCTCGCGCTCCTCGTCGGCCTCCTCAGAGGATTCCCTGCTGCAGCCCTGTTCCCGCCAAGTACGATAAGGTTTCCCATAGCTTTTACTTTACCCAACTATTTGTAGACAAAAATTATACCCAAAATCATATAAAATCCTCTAATTGCTATTGTTTTCCCTCTCTTTGCAGTCCAAAAAGTTCCGATGCGTTTTTCCCGGATGTCACAAGGTGGAGCCGGATCAGAAGAAAATCGAGCGTCACATTAGGAAAGTGCATTTGCGGTAAGTTGCCATCCCCTTCCTCCTCCTGGGAATTAAGTGGTTAGGAGGGCGTTGAATACGCGAGCAGCAAGTGGGGGCGGGCCTTGACTTAGCCAGTGCACCGTCGTGGGGCTGGTTGCCGCGACCTTCTCCGCAAGTGGTTCCACGGGAAGCTCTAAATTGGAGCACTCGAGTGCAGTAAGCAGGTCACACGACGAGTGCTCTGCTCCTCGCCGCCCCAGCACGCAGATTACTCTGCGCACACACCACTTGCAGGCCGAGGTGGGTGTAGTGCAGCGCTTTTGAGGCCAAGGTCCGGGTCTCCAATCGCCCACACACGATCCGCGCTGAGCTCTGACACCTGGCAATCTCGTTTCCTATGTAAATCACAGGGGGCTGGTGGGGGCTCAGTTAAATCCATACAAATAAAAGACGCTTCGGGCTTTCGTTTTCGCTTTGACATTTTTTGTTGTTTCTCTCTCGCGGTATACGTATCTATATGTATATAATATGTTTATAGTTATGCAGTGTGTGTGTGTTGGTGGAGAGGTTGTTATTGTTTCTTTGTTGGCAAACGAACAGCTCTATAAAGTACAGTACGCATATAGGATGCACAAGAATGTGTTGTGTGTTGTATATCTAGGTATATGTTCTTATATAGCGCTTGGCAGGCTGGCAGCGATCTACGTCGGGATCCAGGCAGGGGGCGGAAGTTGGGGCCAAAAGAAAGCCAGCTTCGTAATCGTTATCGGGGCAATATATGTATAATCTCTCGTAACTTAGCACTAAATCCTATGAGCAATTTCTTACAATTTGAATCGAACTAAGGGGTAAACACAAAAAAACCGCCGACAAGTGCAAGGACGAATACAAAAAAATTGAAACTAGCTGGAGAGAGGTATACACAATATAATATATAATAACACACGTAATATAGATACAATCTGAATATGTTGGTTTGTTCAAAGCTTTGCAATTGGCATATTAACTAAGAAACTTCCTGAAGCGCAGAGTCCCTTGTGGGCTAGATATCGCGATTACATTTTCGCATTACGGTTTAAAAACACTAATTACTATCGGCTAAAATTAGCTTAGGCTTATTAATATGCTGCGTGTTCTAAACAACTACATTAGTCTGCCTTGATTTGTTGATTGTTTTGTTGGTGGCTGGGATCCTCCGATAAATTAAAATAGCTTCGAGTACGTTAAATAGAGGGGAGAGAGTGTAGAAGGGGGAGCGGATGAGGGGAGAGGTGTGCGGAAAGTAATTTACACTGTTCAATAAATAACCTAAGCATAAAAGGGTAACAAATAAAGGCTGACCAAAATAGAACCAACCATAAGAGTTGAGTGGACTTGTATAGCAAAGAGAATTCCCAGAAAAATGTTTTATTATTCGATCCGCCGCCGACGCCTCCTTAGTGCGGATGCATAAGTCCGTGGGTGATGTCCATGCTGCCATCCCCGATTCCATTGACGCTGAGGCCGCCGTTTAGCATGCTAGAAGCTGGGTGGAAAACACACGCACAATTAGTTTAGATCTCCCTAGGGGAATGACATTGTAGAGCTCTCACAGTTGCGCGATCCCTGGGTGTCCATCTGCGTCCAGTACTGCTCCGACGGACTCTGCGTACTAGTCCCCGGCGGCGCCTGCACCGGCGCCCCCGTGTACCGAAAATACGGATTCTTCAGGTCCAGGGTGTTGCTCGAAGAGATCAACGTGCCCTCGATATGCAAGTCGATGGTAACATCGTACGACTGCCGCCTGTTCGCCTCCAGCAGGACGCGACCTGTCAGCGTCTGTCCCTGCTTAATGAAGATGGGCATGGGCAGCAGGCAGCGCACCTGGTACCAGTGCGTCAGCGGTGCCGTGGGCGACGTCGAGAGCCACACGTTCTGACTGCTGCCGCTGAACTCAACGTCGAACCAGAATGCCAGTCCGTGGCAGATGCCCGTCTGCAGGATGTGGAACTCCAGGGGGATATCTGTGGGCGAACGAACAGCATGTTACAGAGAGACCAGCTTAAGCCATGTGGAGGCACTCACCTATCAAGTGCAGGTCGTCCTCCTTGTCGTTGAGGAAATCGCACACGTGCCGCACCGACTTTGCCATGCAGATGCGTATGTCGAAGGTGTCCACGATGGGCTGGCGGAAATACTCCTTCATGCCCTCCTTATGCAGCGTGGTCAGGTCGACGCCATGGAAGGCCGACTGGTACCAGAAGTTTGCCTTGTTGTACTGTTCCGAGTAGAGCGACTCGTCCGAAAAGGGTGCGATGTGCAGGTCCCCGTGCGTGGGGTACATCTTTCCGTTCGGCTTCAGCCACTTGCGGGCGTGCAGATAGGTCTCCAGCATGCGCTCGTTGTAGAGCATGTAGCCCATGGGCTCCGACACGATGACGTCCACCTTCTCGGGCAGCTCGATCTCCTCGATCTTGCCCGGTATCACAGAGATCTTGTGCTGCACGTTGTTCGACTCGACCAGCTGCTGGGCGTACTGGGCCATGTTTGATGCCTCAATGGCGTACACTTTGGCGGCGCCAGCCTGCACGGCGAAGAAGGAGAGAATCCCGGACCCGGCACCCACATCCAATACGACCTTATCCTGGAAACGAAGGGTTCTGTAAGTAGGGAATTCCTCCGGAAGGCTTTAGCCCAAACGTACCTGGAAGTCCACCGCATTGCCCAGTATGGCCCGCTGGTAGGTGCTCGTCCTCACATAGTCCTGCATCATGTTCTGCTGCTGGCTGAGGTAGCCGTAGAACTGGAAGTACTGCGAGGCGGACGACTCCTCGGTGCGTTGCGAGAACACAGACTTGGGCCGTAGGTGCTTTACGTTCTCCACCACCTTGCGGAAGAGCTGCTGGTCCTGGTCGCTGGCAAAACGCAGCACCAGATTGTCGGCGTCCAGGGAGACTGCGTAGCTCCGTTTTCCCATCTGAGCGGCATCCGTGTCGGCGGCTATCATGTACTCCTTGAGCACATGGCTTCGGTCATCGTCTGGGGAATTTGAGGGGTTAATGGGGCCTCGAAAGGGGACTTTGCTGGGACCACTCACCCGGCACGATGCGCAGCACGACGCCCTGGGAATCGTAGCTGCAGAGCAGCGTGCAGCTGCCCTTGTATTTGTTGGTGAACTCCAGCTTCTGCTCGTCGGCGATGGCGTTGACCACCACGCCGTTGAACTGGCAGTTGCTGAGTGGGCAGACGACGGCGGCGGCGGACAGTTTGCGGGGCTGCGGCTCCTCGGGTCGCAGGCTGGACATCTTGGGTGGTGCTGTGGCTATCTCTGCGGTTTTCGCAACTTTAACTGGGGATCACAGCGCTCGCTTTTTCTCCTTTTCTTAATTGACAATGTAGGCCGTGCAATACACACACGCGCGCACACTCGCCCTCACACGCACAATACACAAACACAGAGGCAGACAGACAGACGCGCAATTTTTTTCCCCTTACTATCAGCGAACTTTTGCACAACAATAAAGCGGCAGGCAGACAGACGCGCGAATATTTTTCTCCTCTATCTGCGAACTTTCTGCACAACAATGGCAATTGGCGCGCTGCTCTGGCTTGGATTGTTGATTTCGTATTGATTTCACACGGAACGTGCGTATTTTTTTTGCAAAAAGTGTCGCTTCCACCAGTGTGACCGTAGCGCGGGTAACCAAGAACATCGATGTTACTATCGATATATCGATAAACGTATTTTAATTTGAGTAAATATTACTTTTGTATAAATATTATTAATTATTTATACTATTATCAAAACTAATCGGCAATAAATGATATATGTATATATGCGACAAGATAATATACAAAAATATGGCAAAATTCAAAATGATATGACGTAATGATTGGTCACACAACATTTTGGCATTTTGGGTTAGTTGGCAACGCGAATCCGGCTATGGGAAAATCGAGCAACAAAAATAACGGTCTTTTGAAAGGGATGATAGGGCCACAAATAGTTGCTGTACCTAAGCATAGGATTCATATATTAATTATGTTAGGTACAAGTTAGGTACAGTACCTTACGCAACACTGCCTCCCAGCGATGATTTTAATCAATTTCCTCCGCCTTGCAGAGGAGAGAACGAGGAGGAGTTCTACTACACGGAAGACGACGACGACGACGAGGTGAAGGCGCCCAGCCTGGCCTCCGAGCCGACGCTCAGCCACCGGGACATGGCGCGTCCGCCGCACGAGGATCCGGAGTACCAAAAGCAGATCGTTGGCAATTTCAAGTGGGTTTCCCCTCGCCAGAGCCGGAGCAGTAGCACTGACCAAGGACCTTTTTCCTTTCTTTTTGCAGGCAAGGACGCGCCGGGAGCCACAACAACCACCTAAGGCAGCCGCACGGCCGCACCATCAGCGGCAGCAGCAGCAGCAGCATCCCGAGCACCCACCAACAGCAGTTGCAAAACAACAACACCAGCTGCATACCCACTTCGCACCTGGCCCACCACAACTACACTTGGCCAGCGGCGGCGGCGGGCGGTGGCACAGGCACGGTCACCGGGGCCGGAATGGCGGCGGGGCTGGGTACGCCCACTGCAGCCGCCTCCTCGCCGCTCAGCAAGCACCCTCGTTCGTCGTCCAACCGTCTGACCCACTCGGTAGCGCCATATCCATCGCCGACGAACGTCCAGCAGCAGCACCACAGCAGCCACCACACGCAGCACCACAACTATGCCGGCAGCAGTGGCAGCAGCACCGCCACCAGCAGCAGCAGCAGCGGCAGCGGCAGTCCGGTGATTCACAGCAACAGCAGTGCCAACAACATGCTGCAGCAGCTGTCGCAGCAGAACGTCACGGTCACGGCGCACCACAGCCAGCAGCAGCCACATGCGCAGCAGCACCACCAACAGCAGCACCACAGCCAGCAGCAGCAGCATCAGCAGCAGCATCTCCTGTCCAGTGTGACGATCACGCCCAACTACCATCCGGCGCAGCAGCATCCGCACCAGCAGCTGCACCACCAGCAGCAGCACATGCGGCCGCATCAGCATCCACAGACAACTGCCGGCAACCTGGTTGCCCACAACAACAGCCACAGCAACAGCAACGGCAGCAATCCCCTGCAGCACCTGGCGGGGCAGCAGGCGGCGGCCAAGCACACGCCCCACTCGCCCGGCAAGAGGACGCGCGGCGAAAACAAGAAGTGCCGCAAGGTGTACGGCATGGAGAAGCGCGACCAGTGGTGCACCCAGTGCCGGTGGAAGAAGGCGTGCAGCCGCTTCGGCGACTGAAAGCGGCAGAAGTCGTCGACGGAGGCGGCAAACCAGGCGTCGGCGCACATCCCCAAGGCAGCAGCAGCAGCATCAGCATCAACTCCCCATCCAGCAACAGCAACAGCCACTCCGAATCCAAACCCCAACCACAGTCCAAGTCCGAGTCCAGCGGCCAGCAAGATGACCACCACGGTGGTGCGGCTGGCGGCGGAGGTGGCTGCGGGCAAGCAGCTGCCCGCCTCGTTGACCATCAAGACGAACAAGCGGTATGGAGGCGGACAGGTGCATCCGTATGCGGTGACCGCCAACAGCAACACGATCAGCAATCGGCCGGTGCGCATACGCAGTGTGGCCACCTCGGTGATCGTGGCGCCCATTTCGTCGATGAGCCAAGCGGAGCCGGAGGAGGATGAGGACGAGGAGGTGGAGGAGGATCAGGATCAGGATCAGGCAGAGGATGAGGAGGAGCAGCTGGCGGATTCGACGGATCAGGAGGAGGAACAGGTGGCTGCGGCCAATGGCCTGCTGGCCTGGAGCCGGGCAGCCGCCAGCCAGCATCAGCAGCAGCAGCAGGCGCAGGCCGTGCTGATGCAGGGCTAGGCCAGCTTCCCACCTCCCGCCTGCCGTCGACCGTCTCCCGCCGAGCTCTGGAGGATGGGGCTGCTGCCCCCGGAGGAGGAAGCCCGACAAATGCGAAATGCAAACGAAAAATGGTCTCTTCTTATTTACTCTGCATTGAATTGTGCACCTTAAACACGTAACGGTATCTCTTTTGTTGTTGTGCAGGTGTTCGCCAACTGCCGTGCAAATGTTGCTGACAGCATTTGCGCCCGGGCAACATTTGCAATCTACAATAATCTAATTATTATTATTATTACTATCATTATGACTATTATTACAGTGCGTAAATATACATATAAACCTATACAATATTTATTTATAAAATGACTTTGTTAATTCTTATGTTAAAAACAACAAAACAGAAGTAAAACAAAACAAAACAAAACAAACGGCAAACCAGCAGCAGCTGGCAGATTTTTATATACAACACATGAAATACGTATATGCCGGCTGTTTTACATAAAACAAACACAAAAAAAGCAAAAGAAAAAACAGCAAAAAATGAAAGCAAAAGAAAATGATTGAAAGAAGATTTCAAACGTAAACAACAAACAAACAAAACAAAAGAAACAATATTTAAAGCAAATATACATTTGATTTTTTTTTAGTTTGTAAGAACTCTAGTAAATTTTTTTCTAGTATTAAGTGCAATTTCTGTTCTACTTCTCGCTCTAAACAATGAAAAATGAAAGCATAAACAAAAGCTAAACAAACTCAAAACAAAGCTAATCAAAATGGAAAACTATAAAGCAGAATATTCAAAACGAAACGAAAACCTAAAGATATGCAGATATTAAATATTCAAGGCGTTGCATCTACACATTATATAATAGGCATAAACGACAAACAAATAGTTAAATTACTTGCATAATCATTGTGTAATTCAAATCCAAAACAAAACAAAACAGTTTAAACAATTTGTATGTGTGTGTTAAAGCGCTAAGAGTTAAGTATTAATCGAACTTCATGCATACGAGGACGGCAATAGAGAAGGACACACAGCTAAATAATCTAGTTAATTAAGCACCCAGCCAGAGCACTCCCCACACACACCACCACCCAAAGGTCCACAGACTGTCAAGCATCCATAGAACAATTACCCGAACCCAAGTCCGAACCCCAGCCAGAACCCAAGACCCAAGTTCCCCAGCCCACGCTACCCTGTAACATATAGACATTACGAGCAACTTAAACTTAAATGTAGTGAATTTTAAACAAACCAAGCAAGCAAGCAAGCAAACAAACAAACAGACAGGCCGACGACAGACACACAGCTAACAGATAACAGATAACAGATACAAGACAGCCGAAGGATAGATCAGATCGAGGCAGATCCTTGAAGAACCTAGAGAACAGGAACCGTCAAAATTTCTATATTGGAGCCAGAAGGAAAAACGTTTTTCAAACATGTTCAAATTTTTATTAATACATTGTTAAGTTGATATTTTCTAAACAAAAACAAAACACAAACAAAAACGAAAAACGAGAGAAATTCGTCTATTGATTAATTTGTAACGAACTTATGACTAAAATCTAAGATTTAAAGATTTAAACTTTAAACATTTAAAATTTAAAAACGAAAACTTTTTGCGTTGTGCAACTGTTGTGAATTGTTCAAATTACGGTATACACATACAATACAATGACGTCACAAAGAAATGACCCAGCGAGGTTTGCGAGGAAGCATATATATAAGCATATATATCAGATATCGATATAACTGAGATCGAGGAGGGAAGGCAACTTACGGACGGAGAAGGAAAGATAAAATACACAAGGAATTCTTAACCAAATTGGAAGTACAAACTAAAGTCTAGAATATGTAAATATAGAACCCCCATACTACACACACACACACGCGTGCGCGCATAGTGGAAAAGCGAGGAAAATGAATAGGAGGAAAGCAGTGCAATGGTATGAAGGGAATGAAGCCGAACGAGGTCTCGGGATTGAAAAAGCTGGGAGATGAGAAAAGAGAGGAAAACAAAAGAGGAAGGAAAATTTGAGCTTAAGAGCGGCCGCAGCTTTAAACAGTTTTTTTGGAAAAGAAAAAGAGGGAAAAGAAAAGCCAGTGGGGGGAAATCGAAGAATGATTGATGAAAAAGAATTGATAGGCAGAGGACGAGAAGCTTGAGCTTAAAAACCGTAAGGAGAAAACACGCAAGCGATAATTTCATTGAAATTGTTTGCCGTGATTTGAATGAAATTCATAATGGTGGCCATTTTTTGTGTAATGCGAAAAAGTTTAACAACATTTTTTACACTTGTATTTCGTTTTATTAATACTATAAGTTTAAAAAAAAACCCACAACAACAACAAAAAGTCGGAGGAGTAAAATGCAAACTGAGAGAACGGAAACATACAACAAATATTTTACTTACTTTTGTCTGTCGCCCAACGCGTCGGGTCGGGCGTCTATTCTTTATTACGATTTATGATTACGAGTATGATTATTGTCATCATTATTATTGTTTTTCTTGCTAATTTTCGTGCACCCTACACACACCCCACACACACCACACTGACTCACACACCCCAAACAATACGTACACTCGATCTATTTCGTTGCGTTCTGGAAATTATTTAAACTTAAGTGATATTTTTAGAGAAACAATCAACCAAGAAAGCAAGCAAGAAAAGAAATGAAGAGGAAACTATCCATTATTGTATAATTATCGCTAATATTTCTTACTATCTTACGTGTACGATTACCATGATCACGAGAAGAGCAAGAAATCCCAGGCGGTCCTCGACCTGACCTGAACCAGCAACAGCAACCATCGAAGAGGATTGACATTAGAGGAGAAGAATCAGAATCAGAAGAATATATAGCTGTTATCCATCGAACGTGAATGCTACATAGATTCATTCAATAGCGAGAAATATATTGTTTCTTTTAAGTTCGTCTTTTTTTCTTGAAAAGAAAGCAACACAACAACAACAACAAGAACACCCATTTTATTAAAAAACAAACAAAACCAACAAAAATACAATTGTTATTTATAATTAAACAAAACAAAAACCAAAAACCTTGTTTTCATTATGATTTTCTCCTTTCAGTTTTGCCTTTGGTTCAGTTTTTATCTTGTGTTTCGGATAGACCGTTACGATCCGCAATCCCGGACCCACGACACCTGTTACCTGTTTCCCCTCCGGAAGAGGACTGAATGCATTTCTCGAACAGTCACGGTTTCTCCCAGGGTCTCAGACGTAGAACAGATCGCATTGCATAACTTTCGAATGCTTCACATATACATATAGTTCTTTTGTTGACGATCTACAGTTACGGATAGAGAGGTGCTTGCATAAGTCAGACCGATGCGTTTATATCTATAAAACATAACTACAAATTAAAATATCGGGCATATTTGCCTCCGTGTACGTGGAAATTGTATGTGTAAGAAGATAATATGCATGTAGATGGAAACTTATGATATTTCTTCTTATTATCGTCGTTATTGATGTGTAAACATAACATTAACTTAAGCTAGGAAGCTAGGAAGGATTCAGCGAGGATTCAAGCTCGAGTATAATTAGAAATCTCACGGCAGCTGGCGGCCGGGGGAGCTACCCCCGGCGCAGCGAATGCTGGTTCAGCGCGGTATGTTGCATCCACTAAACGATATAACTAAGTAATTGATACTTGATACATTATATACATTATATACAGTACATTTAGGTGTGCAGCCACAGGGGCTTAGGGATATATATGGTATATCCGTTTTGCGGCCTGGTCTTTGTCTTTGTGTGTGTGTTGGTGTTCACATTTTTTTGATAATTGGAGAATTGGATAATTGGAGAGCGAAATTAGTTATAAAACAAAAGAAAAAACTAAAACAAAATTGCATTCAATATAAGGCTGATTTATTTGACTCGTTCATTTTGATATTGACACACCACACACACTGGCACACTCGCACACACACAACACACCGCCCTCGCGCGCGCATATCAGCCAGGCAGCTCTAACGGTGCTAGACATTGAGAACTCCATTTAAGATTAAGTGCATTAAATTATAAATTAAAGCGGTTAGTTTAGTGAGTATCCAGCAAAAGACTTGCGCATCCTTGATTTAGCTGCGTTTTCACCGTCACAATCACAGACCTCTTCTAACCATTTTCCAAACGATGGCGATGATGATACGGATTTGAGCTGATATCTGGGGATCGCACTATGGGATCCCTGTAGGATAGCTGAGATAGAAAGCCAATATTTGTAGTTGTTGGTTGGGAAATGAACGAACAAAGTGCTCTACACTGCCAGCAACGAAACATCATCCAAGTCCAAGGAGCTGCGAAAGAATCAAGGTTCTCGATGAGTTTGGGCGTCAATCTTGTGTCGATATTTTCGCAGCTCTCACGCCCATCAGGTCGCGATTCATCCAATCTGCTTAGAAAACTCACGACGTAACACTCAAAGAAAAAATTTGATGAAAGCAATATGCTGTTTATACAATCAAATATCCCCTCGTAGCCAGGGGATAGTGTCACCTCTCTCATGCATCGCACACATTCGACATTAGACATTCGCCATTCTTGTAAACTGACTGAAACTTCAAACTAAAAACAAAAATATATAAAAACTAACATACGAAGCGAGAATGATCACCAGAATCAGTAAGAGTGAAATCATCTTGCATAGGGCATCGTTTCAATAATAGGTTCTACATAAGTTTTTCTACCCGAGAGTTGTTGTAACTTTTTTACAATTTAAATTTATGATAATTGGCAAAGGACAATTGTTTTGATACTGTTGCGATGAGAACTTCGGCCGAAATTGTATTCAATTATTTTGCATTGATTGATTGATTGATTGGCTGGCTAACTGAAACCACTAGATGTCTTCAAAATTGGCTAAATGCAAGCAACCTGATTTCGGAAACAAAGACTTTTTGTTCTGGGGCGACCGAGACCCAGGAATTTCGGTTAACAGAAATTTTGAGGAAATCCTAAAAATTAAAAAGAATAAAAAAGAAAAACCTAACGTTTAACAATTAACAATTAACGATTAACAATTAATATGTAACATTAACAATAATCGGTTTAGTTGACAGCCGAGAGAACTTAATTAGGATCTAGGCGATATGAGAGAATACTTTGAATGATTGCATTGACTTGTGACTCGACTTGATTAAATTTAGACGCTCCCACTACCTACCCCCGTTCCCACCACGTTTGTATTAGTATTTGTACTTGTATGTCTAGCATTAGGGGCCACCACCCCCCCCACCCCAGGCACACGCGCACTCTCATATTCATCTTCGTCCTTGAACCTTGAACTCTTGGTGTTTTTATGTGTAGTTCGTAAGCGATGAATAATACTGATAATTACTTGTTGTTGTGTCCACATCTATAGAGATATAACGTACCCTATTGGATCGCGATTGAGATACAGATTGGGACACTCCCCCAGCCCTCATCCTTGTTTTCGTTTACCCATTGTTGACTCGTTTGCTGTTAAGAAAAGATACAATATACATACGTTTATCCCCACTGTGTACTTAAAACTCGGTTCTGCTTGCAAAGTTAGGATAGAGCATACTTTAAAGACAGCGGCAGCGGCGGCTCAGCCCCTTGGGCCGACGCGCCGCGGATGATCACCATAATAAAAAGGTACAAAGGCGGCACAGGTGGCGGGCGGCACTCCACTGCCGCCACGCCCACCGGGGCCAGAGGCGCAGGCCTGGAGCAGGTGAAAGTAAAGCAGAAACACACACAAGGCACACCACACCACACACCACACACAGGTACACGGATAATATTACGATTACGAATACGATTACGTGCTAGCGTAACTGAGTTTTGCATTTCCAAACAAAAACAAAAATAAGAAAAGATAACGAAAATCAATACGAATACGATTACGAATACGAGTACGAAAACAAAGCAGAAGAGCAAAGAAAAGTGGTGAGAATAGAAGAAGAAAGAGCCAGGAGAAACCATATAAAACCAAATAAATAACCAGCAACTAAGTGTCGTGTATATTCCATGTTAAAAAGCAGAAACAGCAGCAGCAGCAGCAGCTCTATAAGCATATATTATACATGTATACAGTATATATTTAAATACCAGTACTTATATAACCATATGCATACATATATCTAACCGAATTACGAATAGCGAGCGGGGACGATCTACTCCCTTCTGACAATGGCAGCCCTGCAGACACATTACCCATACGCACTGTTGTGCTTGGTCCATGCCGAAACTTGCGTAAGATAGCAGCTAGGAAAACTCGAGGACCCAGAACCCATGAACCCAACTCAATCACTAGTGACCCCTACTACTACTACTACTCTTAACTTAGCCCACTTGCACCCACATATACCTACATACATACAATATAGTGTCCGTAAGGCGGCGCAGCAGCAGCAGCAGAGATGTTTAACACTTCAATTGAACATTGGTGAGAATCGAGTACCTACGAAACTGAATGAGATACAGAGACAGAGGGAGAAAGAGAGAGCCCGCTCGGGGACATAGCACTGGGATCCTGGGATGCCCTGTGTCCCTGGGCGGGCACAGTATATTTTTTGCAAAGCAAATTGTGCAGAAACTAGCGGAGACGTTTTAAGCGCGAACATTTTTAGACAAACAAACAAACAGAAAAAATAGAGGAGCAAGGGAAACAAGCCGAACGAACACACTCACACACAAACTACAGATCACAAATATATATATTTTGCGTCTTTATATATACACTGGCAAACGGCATATTTGTATATTTACACCCGATGTACAGATCAGATCAGCAGCTACCAATTACAGCAGATAGAGAGATAGAGATACTTTAGTGCTCGGTTGCTTCGGTTGCTTCTTATGCTTCACGTCCACAACCCCAGTCCCGCCATTGATTCCGTCTCCAGATCCATCATTACCCCGGTGCCCCCGTCGGCTGGTGAGTGCTCGTGCTGCACCAGGACGCGGAACACCCTTCGCAAGTGTACGTAAACCTCCACCCACTTAGCTCACCACCTCAACTCACCTCACACCGAAGCATCATTAACTCTAACAGCATTCTCGCTATAAGAACCCCACAAGGTGAATCATTTTCCAGACTATTTTAAGCGAATGAAAATATACAAGCAGAGCTCCATCAGATCATTTCAATGGACGTGTTTATGAATGTTGATTTTAACAGTAACTAGAAATCAGAATGGAAAAAACGTAAACGTAAACGGTAAACAACTAATTGTATGAACTATAGTAAGCAGGACAAGATAAAAATTCTATAATAAAATAAAAATAAAAACAGAAAAGACAAGAGCAAGATGATACTTTCAAAACTAACAATTTGTGTTTTTATTGGTGGATAAATAACACCCTAAAAGGGGGTGATGCCTCATTTGAACATCGATGAGTAGTCGCTTTGCACCATATAGAGGACGTGCAAGAGGATGACCGCGGAGCTCCGGAAAGCCAGCGAACGGTTCATGCGAAATGTGCCGAAAACCGTGATGTACGTGTGCTGCCTTGCGAGTTGTAGCGAAAACCACTCCATCTGCAAGAGGCCCTTCACTCTAACTTCAATCCATTAGGGTCCAAGAATTCCGAGGAACTCACCCTTCTATTCACCTGAGCGTCCTGCCTGCCGCAGGGTGTGCGCACAATCTGCTTGGCTACCTCGAGCAGGGAGCCCGACGTGTGGGTCACGGCGTTCATCAGGAAAGAGAACATCAGGGGTTGGATGCAGGTGACGAAGGCCAGCACCAAATACATGAACTCAACGTCAGAGCATCCGTGTCCCAGGAATATGCGGATGAGTAGGTAACCCACAACGATGCCGCTCCAAAGATTGCGGACCAAATAGCACAGGAACACGAACTTGAAGATGCCACACGTCTCCGCGGTCAGATCGATGAGGCTCTGACACAAGGCTTCTAGCCCTTGAATCTGGCATAGTTGGTAGGCGACAGGTTTCGGCTTGGGGTCCAGAAGTATTGTCTTCAGACTGGACTCCATGCGCCACCAGCACCGGCAGATCTCAGTTAAGATGAGAAAGGCCAGGGTGTTCATTGCAAAGATCATGCACTCGGACATGAAGCAGTAGCACGGATGCTGGAATCCCATCCTGGAGTGGAGAACATTCAGAGCCACATGGATGACCACCCGAAGGGTTATCATCGCGATGAGTAAGAGTAACAAGCTCTCCAAGAACCGCTCCTTGCCCTTGGACACTGTGCATCCTCTGCGCCTTGCGAGCTCGTCCATCCTCTGTAGTTTACGCAGGATTCTGCAGATTCTTCCTTGGAAACGAATGGAACAGTCCATGCAGCTGATCACCGTCAGATAAACCATTAGGAAATAGGTGAAGAAGTTCAGCGTCAGCTGTATGGAGCCATTGCCTTCTTGAAGGAAATTCTTCC
>VNJV01014340.1:0-29199 GCA_008042635.1 Drosophila nikananu | reverse complement strand
TTCCTCCGTTGTCGACAGGCCTGCAGATGACGGGATGCTGCGTANCTTCGGGAATAAAATTAGCGGATATAACAGCTAGTGATCTACATCGGTCTCATACTAGAGTTACTTAGGCATAGGTGATGATTAAGTATCCTTCACTCGAAGAATAATGATGGAGCAGCGATAAAATTGTTTTATTTCCCTGGCGATGTTATGTATGATTTATTCCTCAGGCCATGCGATTCTTGAGATTGAATCCACTCCGAGTGGGATATCGATGAGGCAGCAGCGCCCATGCGGCAAGTCGAAAATGAGGTTATGTGGTGGCCTTTAACTCAGCCTAGCTTGTGGCACTACGCATTTGGCGTGCGCCGAGTTCTTGCCAATAAGACACGATCGTCCGATTCCGGAGGCTCTGTTTAACGACACTGCAGCCTCAACATGCGGTCGTCTCCCGAGGAACTACATGTCGGTCGATATGGCTATCTTACGGTCTTTGAAGAGGGTTATGCAGCTGCCGGTTTTGTCACCGAGCAGTCGTTCTGGTTGCAAAAACGCAGCCGCTGGCAGAATGCTCAAGCGGGGCTTCTTATTGGCCGACGCCTGCGGCTGGATGCACGCCGCAGATGGCGCGTCTCGATTCGGCCGCAACTTCTAACACAGCTTTGTGCGTGTGGCAACTTGGCCCAGGGCACAGACGCCGTGTGGCTGATCTCAGCTAGAAGGTTTGAGATCTTTTGTTTTCACCAACAACGAGCAGAAAAACAGCTAGGATGGCGAGATCGCACTGCAAGCGTCCGCAAATGGGCCTAGTTCAAGGTATTTTGCACTCTTAGCAATAAGATGGTTGATTTATTAGAACACAGAGATTATACGTCTGAAGTCGCCAATGTCAACGTGAGAAGAGAATGAATTCCGCGAAGTTGGCTGCGGTTAAGCCAATGTAGGTGCAGGGATGATTTGGAAGGCGTTCGGGGTGAATGTCCCTTGTCTGGACCTACCAACCTACTTAACCGTCTTTGGGCGGGGTTGCCAGATCTATCGCATGGCAGTTGGGCGGACCAAAATTTAAATTCAAATAATTTTAACGATCTCAAATACTTGCACCCTCACAAGGCCGGCGACTCGATTTGGGATTGCAACAGGAATTGGAATACGAATGCGAATAGGGATATAAGCAGGAATAGGAACAGGAATGGGCCAGGGTCTCAAGCCGGGACTCGGATTCGTATTCGGACTCGAACTCCGGCTGTTTGAGTTGGCATTTGTGTTTGCCGGCGCATCCAAAACACTTGCCATGCGGCCAATATCAGAAATACATGTGAATGTTCCCTAGATTCCTCCCCCGACCGATCTCATATCATTCCCGGCTGTCCGGCTGTCTGTCGCAGCATTATGATTTATGAGGAACGGACAACTGTAATTTAAAACTCATAAATTTGTCGCTGCACTGTGAAAAGAACTGACAGCCACTGTCTAGCTTTGTTTTTATTCCCGTGTAGGGTATTATAATTTTAGACCGAATTTGGAACAGCATCCAGTCATTTCCGAACCTATAAAGTATATGCATTCTTGATCAGCATCAAAAGCCGAGCCAAAAATGGGCCAAAATTAGAAATAAGTTTTAAATGCAGAAAAGTTCTCCTATTAAAATCAAGAAGAAAAAACCAAACTAGACTGAAATCGGTTGAGTTTAAGCCAAGTTATGATCAAAAAACCAATTAAAATATTTGCGATTTTTAATCCAAAAATGTGCCAATTTTTTGTCTTTTAATGAGGGGTTACATCATATTTTTTTTTGTCAAAAATGGGCCAAAAATTAGAAATTGAGTTTTTAATGCTGAAAAGTTCTTCTATTAAAACCAAGAAGAAAAAACCAAACCAGACTGAAATCGGTTGAGTTTAGGCCAAGTTATGATCAAAAACCAATTAAACCAGTGCGTATACGTAATATGTTGGGGCTTTGCTATAAATGCCTGAAAAAAAAAAAAAATTGTTAGACCTTAATGGACGGGAACTTCTTTTCTTCTTAAATATGATATGCAAAACCCATCGAATTTTACCCTTTATTTGGCACAGTTTGGAAATCGGGCTAATAAAATAAGCAAAAGACGGAAGTGCAAATTCATAGCATACTTTTGCGATGAAAGTACACCGGATGCTCAGCATATAATGAAATCATTTGCCGGTTGGCTGCTAGATAAATTCCGAGAAGACGTCGAAAATAGCCATTCTGACGACTTTTTATTTTTATAAATTTTATTTCGGGCAAGAAGGCTGAATCCAAAAAAATTACGTATACGCACTGGTATAATTAATAAAGAACAATAAAGAACTAGGTAACTGGCAAAAATAATTATTTATAAAATGCTATACAACCATTAATTTCAAGTTCTTTTTATGGTATTATTTTTTATGTAGGTATATAGGTATGTAAAACAACTCAAAAAGGTTGGCTTTAAGAGATACCAAGTTGATAAAGAGCTTCGATCGAATGATCCAATTGCAAGCTGCTAGGTCTTAACGAAGCGTTCTTTAGTTCTTAATATTTTTACTCTTGGTAAAAGCAAGTTCGGGGGTATGTTCCTTTAATTTTTTCTTTTGTATTCTCTTAAAATAAAATACATAAACAATTAAATCAAATTAAAAGAGCTTTTAGTTTTTTTAGAACTTTTCCTTATAATTTTTAGGATAGAAATTTCATTAAATTGCAGTTACTCTCAACAACTTCGTATTTCCCTTGACTGTTTCGCTACCAACTATAGGACAGGGCCTGAGTTAAGGGGCACTAAATGCAACAATAAATTCCATTAATTGCATTTTATTTCGATTATCCTTGGCCCTGCGCCGCTTCACCACACATAAATGTCAATTGCGGTCATTGAATGCTTGAGTGGCGGTCGTTGGATTGCGGTCCGCTGGGTTGTGTCTCTGCCCTGCCCATCTAATGTCTAATTTTTGCTCATTAATTCCATTCCACACATTTATGCATTGTCATAAAATTTATTTTATGAGACTCACGCAGCCTCCCCTCGCTGTTCGCCCTGTTTGCCCAATTAGATTAGTTAGTTGCGCATTCTTTCGCTGGGGAAGAGGTTCGGCTGTACTCTAGCAATCCATGATATGATTCAGTTATTCCTTCGCCACCGCAGATTGGCTTTGGTTCGAACGCCAAGAACTAATTGGTTGGTTTTGCTGGCTTTATTTGCCCAGATTTCTTCGTTTAATTGGTGCATTTTTCGAGCTGCATTTTGGGCATTTCCATCGATACAAACTCGGCACATTGTTAATTAATTAAACGGCAACAGAGTTCGATGTTTGGGCTCTGTTCTGAGGCGGGTTCGTTAAAGGCGCTATCGTTGCAGGCCATCCGATCCCTGTGCAACTGACATCGAGCCAGGAGCCGGCATCTGCAGCTGCATCTGCGTCTGCCTAGGCAGAAACCGAGATACTTGCAGGATGGACCTTTATTCTGCTCGAAACTCAGGGCGAAGGCAGCTGGAAAACAGAAATGGACTGCAGAGGTATGTTATCAGTGCGTATACTTGATTTTTATACGCACACTTAAGCAAATAACTGCAGGCATTATTTCAAAATTCGAAAATTAAAAGCAAACAATAGAGAGAGAGAGCGAGAAAGAGGGACGGGGATGGCCATAAGAAAAATACACAGGGCGGAGGAGCAGCAGGGACAGAGGACGAGCGGAGGTAAACTTTTAATATAAAGTGATGCGAAATGTTTTCCTTTCGAATTTACCTTCAATTTATGCATTTATGAATATGTAAGCACATTCGAGGGAATGCTCTGTGTGTGTGAGTGCAGTCAAGTGGCAAGCGAGCTCACAGATCCGCACACACGACACAGCAGTGTGCCTCGCACACCCACACATTGATTAATAAAACGCATTTGGCTAAGAAGTTTTGTGCTCTGTCGGAAGGCATTATTCCCATTGCTCAGCCCCCGGGCATTTCGTCATGCGAAAAAAGCCAGCATGAAATATTTATGGATTAATGTTTTATTTACCCCCACCAGCAGCGAAGGAAGCCGAGAAACAAAAATGTATACAACTAGAACTGCCTGGCCATGTGCGAAATTACGTATTTTGAAATGCAAGCGCAAATTTCCATTCTGACCCAAGGGTCGGGCCGGATTTAATTTGTCCTTTTTTCGTAAACGGATTGTTGACTTGTTTACCATGTATTTACATGCGGATAACTATGCGGATGCGGATGCGGGTGCGGATGCGGCGGCGGCGGCGGTTTCGGCAGGCACGTGAACTTTGGCCAGTCGAAAACAATTCCAAATCAAAGTTAATCAATTACGGGCTCAGTCACAAAGTGTCATGAATTTAACATGACAGCCAGCACGAAGCACGCTCCTTGTTCCGTTGCCTTTGCATAAACCCCATGTCGAACGTCGCCCCGCCTAAAAACAAAGAAAATAACAATCAATTCGACAATAAAAAGGGCCCCAGGCCATGCCCACATGCTCCACAATTAGCGTGACAATTTGAAAAGCCCAAAAAAGCCACCTTCGTCGAGCGTCAATCATTCCATTTTGCTATCCAATATTTGCGGCTATTAAATTGCGTATACGCGGCGTGGGCGCGCCGTAAGCTGCCATCGATTTTGGGGTGGCGGCTAAGGGGAGTAGGTGCTGGGGAGGAGCGGGTAACCCTTTTACGGCCCAACGTCACTTGCTCATTACGCAAATGGCCCTGGAGATATTCGGAGCGTATTGTATGTCGGTTTTAGGGACTGTAAAACGCCGCTCCGACTTCCCCGCTCCGCGCATAAAACAAATAAACTTCCTCGTTGACATTTCTTTACGACAATCAATTTATGACATTTATGATAGGCAAATGGCACGCGCTAATCAATGCGTCGTCGACTTCCTGCTCCTCGGCGCCCTTCTGGTAAATGACAAACTTCCGTTATGCATTGTTTGCCCAAGACAATGGGCCACTCGTTACATCGCCTAATAGTCATTTGCCACGATATGGAAAGCCATCGCAGTCGCGTCGTGTTGAAAAAATTAAACGAGCATTGGGAGACAATTGCCAAACAAGTGGAAAAAAGTTTATGGACAATTTTACGACCGGCACAGCCCTCGACCGAAGGATCAGTCAACTTTTTATTGAGTGAAAGAAGTAATCAATTTGCGGAGACTGTGAGCTCGAAAACTGAAGAGCTGAGAGAGCTGAATCCAGTGCTGGCCCTGGATGGATGCCACGCATCCATTAAACTCAAATAGTTTATGAAATCATGTCTATTTATGGCGCCACGCGTTTTATAGCTCTTCTATTGCCATGCAAATTACTTGTCAAAATAGTTTATGGCTTTTTCGCTGCAGAGAAGCCTATTATTAGCTTTTTGATATTACCGAATATGTATTAGCAATTTGCTATATCACAAGGGAAATTCACGAACAGAAAATCAACTATGCTAAAATAAAATAAATAAATGGAAAATTACCTTCACATTTGGTTTCATGAGAGTAATCTCAAGAAATAATACAAATGCGAATATACTTAGGAAAATCGTTTTTCTCGCATATCTTAAGCACGGAACACTAATTGTGTTTCATAAACCGATTCATGGCCAGGATTAGCGTAATTTTCTTATAGCGTCTTGAGCAGAACTCCAACTCGAAGTTCCTATAAGGCCTGCCGAGGCGCGGACTGTTGCACGCACTTCAACTGCAATTGCGGTAAGGACAAGGGGTGCTGCTCCTGCAAGGACGCCGGCATGTGCGTATTCCATAAATAAATTAGAAAGTTGCAAAAGTGGCAAAAGCGAAAAACGTTGAAATGTCAGCGCAATCGACTGGGTTTTTATTCACCAGCTCGTTTTCACACTGACACGGTTGTTCGAGGGAAGGCAGCGGCAATGCCGACGCACTGCGACATAATGGCGTCCACTTTGCGTTTTTATGCTTAATTTACTTAAAAGGACGGCCTGCAACGCGGCCAGGGGGGCAAAAGTGCACTGATACATGGCAGCGGATGGGACGCGCCCCAAACTGCGGAGGGGCTTGCCTTAGGCATAACAGGGGCAACCTCTGGAACACGCAATGCAATGTGTCCATGTCCGGGTCCGGTCTCTGGGTGTACTTTACATTTCACGCACAATTTTCCATGGCACGCAATTTGCCGCTTATGGCACCAGCGAGACGGGCGGCTGCCGGAGTGGCGTTTGCTATTTTAAAACGTTCCCCATGTCGTGCAGGGGCGGCGGCACAGTGGCTCCTCATATCACATGCACGGCGGCACATGCAGGCGACAGCTTAGCGAGCGCTAAGCAAGTCCTCGTCATAGTCGCATATTACATATTACATCACTCGCCGAGTGACTGAACCCAATCCAGTTCATCCCACTTGCCCTTTTCTTCAGCCATGTCACGTTGTTGTTAGCATTCCCGATGTGCGGGGCGCTGGGTGGGGCGGGAGTGCACTGGGAGAAAGCGGTGAGTAAGTTATTGACACCTTATCCCTCTTCAATAATGAGTAAATAACAGAGAACCACTTTCAAATCGGTTTTTTATAAATAAAGAGAGCTCTTGGTAAATCCATTTCGTAGTCTTTTATTTCTAAGGTCGACCTCTAAGGACCTCTTTTCTCCGTGCAGGACTCTATTGTGGGGTTAGCTTCGAGGACATGTGCGTGGCAAAATAGTTGAAATAGTTGATGCGCACTTTTCAGCGGTTTCGAATTGGGCTTGGCCTTTGAACCCCAGCCCGGAGCCATTTCCCTTCAGGGCGGCGGGGTGAGGTGGCCCGTTGAATTGTTAATAACATTTTGGGACTCACGCATTTAAATGAGGCTCACGTACGCGGACGATTTGTCACAAAATAATTTTTACGACTTTGCGACTTTATTGCCAGTGACCAAGCGGATCCATTTTCCAACCCTCTACGCCCCTTTTCCACCCCTTAGATAATTGTTGTCTTTGGCGACAGTCGTGGATTCGTTCGATCCACGCTGAAAGTGTCGCTTAGTTTCCAGCGCCACGGGCGGTGCCCTCAAGGTTGGCGTGTCGTCCCCACTTAAACCCTTAACGCCTTTCAGCTGGCATTAGGTGGCAACTGCAGATCATTATACATCCCGCATACAGATACACGCACTCCGTCTCCATCGAGAGAGTTGTTTGCCAGCTTACGCCTGATTGCATTTATTCTGACGGCTCGGAGCCCGGCCTTGTCAGCGTCTCAATAACAACTGCAAATGGAACGGCCCAACTTTGCCCCCGTCGCCTCGAATCAAGCGGACACGATTGGCGGTTCCGGCTGAAGATTCAGCTCCGGCTTTGGCTTCTCCCCCTCCAGCTGGTGCTGCGGTTGCCAAGCTGCGAGTGCCGCAAATGAAATTAAACGCATTGCCACCGCCGCGGCTGTCGATAAGACATCCGCGTCCGCAGGATAGATGCGAACATAGATACACAAGTACAGTGGGCACTCACAAACGACTGTATTCTCTGGAAAGGTATTTACATTTAAAAGGATTGACAAGATTGGTGGGTTTAAGGTATGAATTTAAATAAACATTTAAGCTAGTTAATAAGTTTCAACTAATATGTTGAGTAGTCCATTCAATATTTTATCAAGAAAGATGTTTTACAGTGTCTAATCCAGTGCCTACTGTACAGCGATACCCGGGCTATGTCGAATTTAAATGACGTGCGAAACAAGAATTTAATTTTCTACTTGCGCTGGCAACATGAAGACCCCCAAAACCCCAACCGCCGGCCGGGAGGTTTCGCCTCGAAGCCAAAGCCAGCGCTACCCGCCAATGTCAGGCTGTTCCGCTCGCCATTCAATTTTTATTTGCTTCCCGTTCTAGTAGTTGGTTTCGGCTCTCCGCTTCGTTTCCGGCCCGAATCGGGCGGCAGCTGCTATCCTCCGCGTCCTCGTCGATGTCGTCGGTTACTAACTCACATCGCTAGACGTTTGGCAAAATGACAAATTTGCAGCGCATGTCATCCCTCGCAGGGGCGGGGATGGGCCGGGCGGGGCGTAGGCCGTGGAGGGTAAGGACATCGGGACATCGGCCAATGGCGCGGCAGTTGGTTTTAGTTTCCGTTACCCTGCGTCGCTGCTTGTGTGCCAAAATGCGTTGCCTACTTTCGGTTTGGCATAATGAAATTCCAACTTTTGACTTATTGACGACGACAGCGAGGACGAAAGCGGAGCGAGGACGGGCGGCCGCCTGCTCCGCTTGTTGTGGTTACCGCTGCCGGCACGGCGTCACAGCGACGCTTGCGCCATGTCCTATCCCCGGAAGCCATGGTAACATTTTCTCCAATCATGTCAAGTCGCAGGGCCAATCCCCAGCCCAGCTCACCTCAAAGTAGTGCGAAATTGGACATCAATTGATTGCTTTTCTGGAGCTGGTTAACTATTTTGAAGGATGGAAAAGCTAGGGGTACGAAGAACTCTTTAAAAATAATACCTCTGCATTTTAAAAATATTTAGAATAGTTGCTGGCCCCCAAACAAGTGCAAAGGACACCCTCTTGTGCCGAGGCTTAATTACAATCGCTCCGGCGGGCAAACGGAAAAAGCTTATTAGTTAACATAACGCTATCGTTTGCACCAAAGGCAACTGGAGCCCCGAGATGAAAATTCCATCGATACTTGTCAGATCCAACTGAGCCGGGAACAAAAGTGGCAACGAGGCAGCCGGTCGCTCGCCTTTCAAACGAAACTCAAAACTGAGTCTCCATGATCCAGTTGCATGTTAATTAAGTACATTTTTCCGGGCGAAGAGGAGGGCGTGGGGCGGGAAATCAACAAAGGGTTGACACAACAACCAGATGAAGCAGAGCAGAACCGAGCTGATAATTAAGGCCCGAAGAAGTCCCCTTTGTGTACGCCAAATTAGTTGCATTTACAAATAACTTTAAATTGGCCAGGGCCGAAAAGCGAACTCTGGCCGTGTTCTGTTTGCTGTAGACTCGTTTCGCTTCCGTTCTTGGCTTAGTCGGACTGAGCGGCTCGGCACTGCAGTAATAACTGGTTCTGCAACTAATTTAGTTGCGATTCCCCAATGTGCTGGCCAGGACTCGACTTTTAATGAATGTGCTAGCCAGAAGGAGAGACCGGAGCAGTGCGAGTGCGAGTGCGAGTGCGAGTGCGGGTATTGTGCATAAATTCGGGTTGCCTATCTGCAGGCGCCGGAAATTGCGCAATTTTCTAGATGTTTTCACCCAGACATTTTTCGGAATTCTCCTTTTGCATCTCGGCTACTCGCCTTTGTCTTGCAGTCCGCTGGCTGCAGGATTCACGCCTCAGCGGGTCTCACCTTCGCCTCGTTTGGCATTCAATGAAAATTCGTTTTAATTGACTTTCGCTGAGTGCGGAGGTGGTGGAGGTGGTGGACCTGGCCCTGGGCCATGTCAATATTTACATGCCACGCATAAATTATCTACACATTTAGGCACACGCATTAGGCACCACAATGGCCAATTTCCGAGGCGAGCTGCCGACTGACCCGCGGCCAGCGTGTATATAGTTGGCCCAGCTTATTAACAGGCCAACACGCACGCACATTCCGAGTGGGCAAAAAGCGCAGGCAATCAAAATTATCCTGGCCGAAACCCACTGCCCCCCCTCCACCGACTGCCGACCACGCCCACTTGGTCGGCCAAAGCCATCGAACTTTTACGCATTGTTTATGTTAACAAAATGTAAATAAATGAGCCGTACAAACGACAACGACGAAAGCGACAACAAAGGGCAATTAAATTCCGGGCCACGCAGGACGATGTCGCAAAGGAGGACTAAGGACAACAACAGGTGTGCAGGTTTACAGGGTTGGCTTAGCTAACAAAAGCGGCAAAACAAAAATACCTAACAAACGAAATGCGAGGAGGAAAAACGAACTAAAGGAAAGCAAAACCAAATAAATCAAACCGGGGGCAGTCAGGCGCACACGCACTCCCCACCCCGCCCGGATAATTCCCTGAATTTTGTGCCAGTAAGTAGCAGGACTTGACCGGCGGCAGCAGGACATTGTGTATCGAACGTTTTATCGCTTATGCAGCCACTTGGTCGTTGCCGTCGCCGTCGCCGTCGTCATCGTCATCGTCCTCCTCGCTGTTTGCTCAAGTGCCTCGCGTGTTAATTGTCGGGGAATGTGCATAACACGGCGATAACAATGAACTGCCAGCTCCTGGGCTGCCGAGCTCCCCGGCTCCTTGAGCCGATTTCCTACCCCCCGCTGCGGCGACTCGAGTCGCGGCTAACGTGCTCGGTGACAATTCAAAATTAACTGTCCAAGTGGCGGCGCTGGAAAAGCAGCGCATAATGAAATGGAGCAGGGAGGGCATAAATAAGGCCGAAAAGCGAGGCAGCGGAAGTGCGACTTTGCCACGCAGCTCTTGGCGGCGAGTGAAGAAAAGTCCCGGGATGCACTGAGTCCATTAACCAAGATCGATGGCTTGAGTTTTAGTTGTGGGCACCACACACACTTTCTTTATTAAAGGTAAATCAGTTTGTGTATTAAGAAGCCTTGTTTTAGATTTGAAAATGTTTGCAGTTATCTTATCCTTATTATCCCAGCAAAGGTGAAGCTTAATGAATTCCCTATCGTAGCGTTTAAATCGTAAACATATTTTATGGTTATCTTAAAGGCGCCTGATATCTGGCCGGCACGTCCACTAAATGCCCTCTTCCATTAAAGTCACTTCCGTTTATTTTTATCGCTTTTAATTGCGTTTATTTTGGGGTGTCGCTCCTTGGGCCATTGTCTATTCTCCGCTCCTGCGTTGTCCTTTTCACTTCTTGTCGTTTCGCGGTTTCCTCATTTGTCGCCGTGTGTTCGCTCGTTTATTTTATTTAGCAATTTATTTCACACATTGCCATTTCCCTAGCGGTCGCTTCGTCTTCTGGCGGTTACTGTTTTTAATTTTTGGCCATTATGAGCGGACGGCCGTACGGAGATCGAGGGCCCGTGCCCCCCGTTTCCGGGACTCTGGGATACCGGGGGTATGGGGTCCCAGTACCAGTCCCAGGCAGGCCAAAATTATGGCCACACATATAAATTGTCAAGCGACCATTCATCTTGCAGAATAAATGTTGCAATTTGTTGGCTTTTGCTTGGCGCGGCGGACCCGAAAGAAGATGGCTACCGCTAGATAGCCAAAGCCCCCACTCACAAACACAAACCCAAACAGGACCTCTGCTACACACACACACACATACACACCCAGCACCATCCCTTTCGCACGCACAACAGTGTGCTACGTTTTTTATTCGGCGTGCCCATCCGCTTGAGTTTATGTGTCGCACCTTTGGTGACCGCGGGTCGTCGGGGTGCCGACCCCAAAACGAGGGCTGTAAATTCTATTGCACTGCCCCGCGTGACTGTGTGTGTGTATGAGGCGACACAAATAACTCACAGTTTGCAGTTGCGGCGGTCGCAGGGAGCTTTCATTAGACGGAACTGAAACTGGAACTGAAACTGGAACTGAGACCGACTTTGGCCTGCCTCCGCTGACCATTTGCGGGCATATATTTGCGCACAATTAATTATTATAAATGTCGTGGTCTCCGGGAAGCAGCATCCGGATCCGTAGACCCGGCAGAGGGAGCCGAGACGCCTCGGACTGCAGGCGAGCGAAATTGTTTATGAAAATTTATGATTACAATATTAGTATGTCGCAGTGAATCTCTTCTGCTGCCGGCCCTGGCCTTTGTCTTTTAAATTATGGCCTCCTGCATTTTATTTATTCGTTTCAGGCTGGCCAACGGATCTGCAATTGCATTCCACTCGCAGAGCGTCCAGAACATTCAGCAAATATCGCAGGGGCAGGTGCACATGTACTCAAATCTGTGCGCTGTGTGTGTCTGGCAAGCTGATTATGATTATCGCCTCTTTATCCGGCACTGTTTACCGCCAATACACATGTGCCGGGGTGCGAGTGTTTGCGTTGGCATTGATACCCTGTTTACAATTGATTTCACACGACTTCATTCACGTTTATTCACAAGAAAAACTTTTTAATGCCTTCGAGTGCAAACAACCGAGCGATGAAAGCTCACAGATACAAGGGCTCACCAGCACAACCACAAACACACACACACACTCCGGCAGCAGCGATGACAATCACAAAAGGTCGCTCTGATGTTGCCAACATTTCCTTTTTTCATTCTGTTTTCCGTTTTCCCGATTTCTCCCTCCCTGATTTATATTTGCTTAAATGATCTTTTATTTATTTACTTAACGATTTTTGATTTATTTATTCTGTTTCTGTGGCGTGGGATTACCTAATGGGTATTGGGTGGGTTCTTAAGGTGCTAGGACCCTCCCAGCAGAAACATTATTTCCACATTTATCATCCAAACATTTTTCTCTCGAACACTAATTTGGGCACCTCGCCCCTCTGTCAAACTTCATGCAGCTAATTATGCGCTAAGTAGACACCGCAGCCGCAGCCAACACACACAAACACAGAAGGCAAAGGGGCATGGCGTCCGTAATTTATGGCCGCGATTGCAGCCAAAAATCCTTTGTCGAAAAGTTGCAAATACCTGGAACTTAATGCTGGACTTTGAACTGGCGCGTTGCGTTGCAAAGCAGCACCCCGAAATATGATAAATGTTGTGCGGAAGCCAGCGGACAAGCGCCCCCTCCACTGGCTGCCACACCTAACCCCCTGCAAAGCCCACCACAGGCCACCACAGGAGCCACGGATGGCCAGGGGGCCAACGTCGATGCGCGAATATGGGAGCCATCGCTGAATGGCAACGGAATCCGCAGTCGTTGCAACAGAATCTATGGGCCCGGCTTTGGCATCTCGGCCACCGGCATTGTGCGTGTGCTAATGCAGCAGATAAACACTGCCAAATGCCATGAAAATCTTCGCTTATTTGTCACAGCACGGGGCCCATCTGCAGTTGCGCTCGGAGGGTGGAAAATTAAAGACGCGCCTGCAGCCTGAGCTGGTCAATGGGCGCGGAAATTGAATCATAATGAGCCCGGCTTGCGGTGGCCCAGCAGACAGTCCTGACTTTGTTTTGGGCCGCTTTTCACACGCTGCCAAAACGTTTCCGCTTCCGTTTGGAAGTCTCAACAGCGCAACTTCGTGTGCACACAGCATATATTTTTTTGTGAATTTTTTTTGCGAGCGCAAAGTTTAGCGCCCGCCAGAAGCGTTGACATTTGCAGGGACTGACTGGCCAAAACAGAAATTTCGCGAGTGCCGTAATGCAACTTTCGCTGGCAGCTGAGCCAGAAGCCAACATCCTGCAGTCGCGGCAAACAAGCCGGAAACGTGGACAGAACTCCAGAACCCTTTGAACTCCAGCAAAGGCGTTTTTCATGTCACACAGTTCAAATGCTATAAAATACATTAAATATGTAACCAGAAATGTCAGGCAAGCGAAGGAATAAAGAACACTTTAGCAACTCGTTTTATATTACACTTGGGCTATAAGCTTTGTATTTTTTGTTTTGTTAATTAATTTAATTTTGATAAAATAAAAGCCAAATGTCACTTTAACTTTTGATAGAGGGAAGCTCATCTCTTTGTATAATTTGCCAAGGCTGTCCCTTTTCAAACCCTTGCCCTCAATCAAAGGGAAAGTATTTAATTATATTTAATTGACATTTTTCTTTGGCAGCTTCAAGGGGTATTACGTTCTGGCTTTGATATCTCACTCGTTTCGGCTGACACATATTTTGGAATTACATTTTTGTCAGCCGCCACTCCTGCGCCCCGTCGCCGTGGCCGTTGCCACATTATCTCGCGGTTGCCGTGGTGCTTAAGTTTGGCAACCGCCTGCAAAATATGCACTCGGCACGAACCTTTCTGCGACCCCCGCCTCGGGCATTCGTGCTACTCGAACTCGAACTCATTTGGAATTTTTTTCTAATTACTTTAGGGATTAATTTGGAGCGCCAGCAAAGTGCACACACACACACAGGCGCCGGGTCTCGCACCATCGCAGATATTTACATGTATTACGTGCAACACGTTTCTTTACTTTTAATTTCAATTACTTTCATTACGCGAGGCAAATGCGTTCAAATGAAGCAAAACTGGCAGCGAGGCAACAAAAAAGCAAAAAAGAGAAGCAAAAATATAAATATTCCCGGGGAATATTATGGCTACAACACCCGCACTCAGCGACCTGAGTGTGTGCCTTTACACATGAGCGTAATAAAAAGTGTTCTGCGGAAAAGTCGAGCGTAGAAAAAAGTTAACTTATTAATTTTCATAAGAGTAATTTTGTGTATTTTATGTTTGGTGTGTGTGTGTGTGTGTGTGTGTGTGAGTGTGTGTGTGAGTCGGGCAAGACAAACAAACAGAGCTACGAATACGTATACGCACAGCAACAAATGCTGCTGCGGTGTGAGTGGGCCGGGCGCCGTTAAACGGTTAAGGACATGCAAAAAGGGCGCGCTCTGATGAGTTGATGAAGTGTTCAACGCCTGGCTGGCTCCGCGGGACACCGAATGGGCGGGCGACAGTGGGTTAAGGGGGCAGCGGCTCGGCTGGCTACGGCATGGGGTTAAGGGTTAAGGGCTTAGGGGTTTCGGGGGGACAGCCCGCGGCGCAAATAAAAAGTCAGGTTTTTAACTAAATGACTTTTTGTTGTTGTGCACACGCATTGCTACACACAAACGCACTCAGTGCGGCAACAACATGCATGTTGGGCGTTGTATCGTAATTATTTTGATGGCGGCAACCTTTTTATGCATACACACCGAGACATTCGTGCACAGCCACAGCCGAAATAATAAAAATTAGGGTGTGCTGCATGAACTCTGAATGAAATTCGAATTGAAGGCGAAGAAACTAGACGAATAAACAGAGTTTATGGATAGTAAACTTATAAAAATGTGCATCTGAAATAAATAATGAACTAAAAATTAAATGGAAAATAACAGACACCTAAGAGCTATTTTTCTCGTATTGATTTTATTTTCAGATAAGGAGATACATTTTAAATTTTAATTTAATAATTTACTGGTTTGGCTTTATAAGAAATACTATTCACTCATATAGGCTGTCCATACAGAGAATTTGTATTAATCATTTCCTGGATGGGATGAGCAGTTAAACTGAGATCGATGTATAGAGTTCATAGCACTTATTACATCTAAGGAATTGTCCAAAATTAATAATTACATATATTATATTTATATTGTATGCAAATCTATTTGAAATCTTCTCGAAATTCCTAAGCACTTGGCCTTGACTGTGGTTATATAGTGGCTCCACTGTGTGGCGGCGTCAAGTAAAATGGTCAGGACCTCACCTTTCCTTCGGTGACCCACTGCCCCCCTCTCTGACCCTGAGCTGTCCTGCCGCTGGAGTGTGTGTGTGTGCGTGTGTTTGGGCTGTGTGTGACTGTGCGGGCAAGTGTGTATTGCGGCTGTCTCGTTGATTATGCGCTGATAACAAATTATTCACTTGGGAGCACACTTCAGCCGACTTTGGCAAACACACACTCGCACTCAAACACCCGCACAATCGCACTGGAGACGCGTGGGCTTTGCCTGGATTACATGGGACCAGTGGCTTGGGAGGTCCTGGTGTGTCCTAGTGTGTACACACGCCCTCCTCCCGCCCTCAGCCCTCCCCCCCCTGCTGCATGACCTGCGTGCCGAAAATTAATGAAAAGCCAGCAGTGCCGCCGCCGCCGCTGCCGCTGACGCTGCCTATTTGTGTTTGCTTTTTGTATATTCGATTCTGCTTTTTGTTTTGGGCCCGGTGACATTGTGATAACAATCAGCGACTTTTTAGAGGCATTATTCCCGGCATTACGCATACGCAGCGTGGCCTTTGGGAACATGAAGGGACCTCGGTCTCGGTCTCGAATGCCTCCGTAGATCTCCGGATTAAGCCACAATCAATACATTGACATGTAAGACTCCTTCTCCAGCACTGTCTGGAAATGAACTTAAACAGTTGATGGATATATTATATAGAACACAGGAAGTAAGCATTCTTTGACATTTGTTTATTTACAGCAAGAAAGCCATTCAATTTAGAAATAGATTTAATAGGTCAGGGGCACAAACCCTCTGAAAAGAAAGCCTATAAAACCAGTACAAGTATTACCCAGATCCTCTTTGAACTGCCTCTCCACCATCTCAGCTTTAATCGATTTTGGATGTAGTTTTATTGGCCAGCGTCGGATCATATGCTGGAACTGCTAAATCCTTTCGAGCTACCGCTGGCTGGGCAGGGCAGGGGCTACGGGGGCTGTCTCATAAAAATAACAATTCCAAAATCAAACGCTGGCGGAAATAGACACACAACTTCCGGGCCGAGTGCCGCTGATGGGCCAATAAAAAGGACACAACTGGACAAACGCCCCCCAGAGGCTGCCATCCTCCCACCGTTGTTTTATTATGCGAAACAAGCGAAGGAACAAACAAGAGGAATGCCAGCAAATTCGTGTTTAAAAAGTAACAACTACACAGCATCGGGGCCGGATGTGGGCGGTGCAGGCGTGGCAGCTGCGACAGTCGTAGAAGGAGTCGCCATTTATCTTAATCTACCTTTTAACTTATCTCGTTGCCGGGGCCCGAACTTCTTTTCCTCGGTCGAAGCCGGCCATCCCGCAGAGCTCTGCTCGTTCCTGCTGGCGGCTATCTTTGCTTTTGTTGCAACAAAAATCAATTAATTATTTATCACTTAAACTCTCCGCCACTTGTCATTATGTCATTGTTTACTCATTGCCGGGGGGCCACGGGGGAGAATGAAGGAAAACCCCGGGAAAGTAGGGAATAGCCAAGGATGCTACGGCGAGAAAACGAGCCCTGGCCTTCCCCGACTTTATCAATACTCAATTGAGATGGCTGGAAGGGCGAATGGGGAGTGCGATTTCTGGGTGGGATCCGGCCGGAGCATTAGCTGACCCCATTGATGTTTGTGCGCTTAACTTCTAGCCGGCAGTTTGTCTCAGCGGGCCTCTGTCGTGGCTGCGAATCTTCTTCGAATCTCGAGCGCCATCGCCGTTTCTCCTCCTATTTTATTTTACTTAATACTTGTGCTGGCGTTCTTTCTGCCTTCCTCCTCCTTGGAGGCTGCCAATGTCGTCGCTGTGGCCTCTTGCAACAATCGAAATCCCCAATTGACAAAAAGAAAACCAATTTAGCAGACAACGACAACTGTTGTGGTTGTGTTGGCTCCGACGCCGAGTCCTCATTCCCAGCTGTGATAAATTCATCAGGTGAATGCCGAGGCACGGCGCAAATATGCTGCTCCACAGAGCCCCTGTCCTGTGATGACCCGCCTCCCTCCTCGAAGAGCTCCTTGATGTGGCTGACTTCGGCTTGCTGCGGCCTGGCTGTCGCCGCATCAAACGACAATTGAATTTGCCATGTTGAAAACTTGGTCGGCCAACGCCACAATATCGACTTGAGGCTCACAAGGTCCCTCGATCTGCCAGTGCAGATGCACTGGGAGAAAATTAAGCAGGCAATCGGATAGTTAATCTTCATATTAACCAGTCAAAGTATTACCCAATCATAGTATAACTCTGTGCAAGTTTTTACAAACCCTTCAATATAATACATTTTAAATAAGGTTGCTTCTTTCTTTCCATTTCTCTCCGTGCACATTCTGAAAGACCCGGCAGGAGCAGTGGCCAGGACATTCAGCATTCCACATGCCTTGCCGCACATTCCTTGGCCATTGGTTGTTATTTATTTAGTTTTGTTAGCCGTTGGCATGCCTTCAATTAATGTCAATTCGTTTTTAAGTAAGATATCGATAGCAGGACGAGCAGGCAGCACTCGGGGACACGGAGAAGGAACGCATCAGGCGGAATGAAAACGTATGGGCCGGGCAATTTGTCTATATTTGGGACCCCCACTAATATACCCAATAAGGGCATAAGGCGGCCAGCTGGGCCCACAGCCAGGTGATCAGGCTCCATCATCAGGACAGTTGATGTGTGGATATAAACTTAATGCTAATGCCTTGTCCTCGTTCTCGTTCTCGACCTCGTCATCGCCATCGTCATCGTCGGGGACTCAGCTCCACTCGTCTAATGGAGGAAAGGGTAGCAAAAATATTTTCCATTATGTTTGAATGCAATAAATTACCTGTAAAGGCAACGACAGAAACCACACACACGCACTCGCATACATAGAGGGATATGGGCCACAGGATATGGGCTAAAGGATAAGGGATCGGGGGCCAGAAGTACGCACATTAATTTACTTTTGTTGTCACTTTGCCAGTGGGCCGCATGGAAATAAAACAAATACAAATACAAATGACAAAGCAGAGGCAGAGTCAGAGACAGAGACGGAAACAGGGGCCGAGAGAGAGAGGGACTGAGGCTCCTTGGCCTCGACTGGATATGTAAATGTGTAGCGCACACATTTCGGGATGAGTGTAATGGAATTGTATGACATTACTTTTAATTAAAAGCGCACAACATTTTTGGCCAGCCAGTTGAGTGCCAGGCTTTCAGTCCCTGTCGCTCCCGGTGAAAAGGCTTTCCTCTCTCACTCTCTTTTGGCAGCTAGGTGTGAAGTGTTTTCCATTTGGGACAATGGACAGCGGACAGCGGACATTGGACAGTGCCCACCAGGACGCCAGGATGCAAAGGGTTAAGCCAGCCTAGCAGCACTCATTGTTAGACAGCTGCCAAGTCATAAAGACGCTCGACACTCGGCACACTGGGCCAACCGATGTATTTATCAATCGCATTAAATCTGAGAGCAGCAACGGAAATTGCATGCAATTCAATTGCAATCAAGGAAAATGGTCAACTCCTGGAAAAGCAATGGACTGGGGCAGCCATTCTCGAACACAATTACAAGTGGAACTGGAAGCCTGGAGCGTGGAGCGAGCGGATGGCAGATAAATCAGGAGTTTAGCGGATAAAACAGCTCAAGGATGCGGCGAGTGTGTGCCCTATCTCATTTATAAATTGAACAAACTCGCACTGGAAAAAATAGTTCTTCTTCGTTTGACAAGAGTTAACCGAAATCAGTTTCCACACTCACATAAAATTTTTTCACTATTTAAACAATTCAACTAAACTAAAGTTCTTAATACAATTCCCTTTCCAAGCTTCCATTAACAAAGCCTTTCACATTTTCCCGAGTGTAATTAAATGGCAACTGCCGGCTGAGGACTTTGTCAAAGGCTTAGAGCCATTTCATATATTTGTAAGTATATTACTTGCTGAGCCAAAGATCACAAACGGAAAGTGCAATAAGACACGGGCCGGGCCTTGGGAGTGCTGCGGAACAAGAGCACATTTAGAGGCGAATGGAATCCTTTCATTCCATCCCATCCAGATCTGCGCCCTCTGATTCTGTGGTTTAAATAAAAACAATATCGAATTGCTGGCCCCGCGCAAACACACTCGCACACTTTATGGGGGCCGCGTAAAAACCCAAAATTGCAAATAATGCGAATCACGTGGCTCTCTGTGACCCAACGCACAAAAAACAGTGGGGAGTGTGTTTTTTGTGGGGCTTAGGGGTGGGACCCTAGGCCGGTGGGCTGTGAGTGGGCAAAGAGTGCAAAGAGCAGGGTCCTATCGCACAATCAACCATTACCGAACGCGATTCGAGTTGGGCACGAGAGCATTTCGATTCGCAGGCAAATCATAAAAACGAATGAGTAAAATCAAATGGAAAATCAATGAAGCCAGCCATCAATTGCGTTCTGGGGGTATTGGGGCCACGTCACCCGCGGTTTGCATAAATTCCATTCCATTCCCTGCCGCCGCGGGGCCGAAAGGATACAGGATACGCGGCGGGGCTTGTATGGCCCGTAATGCAGCAGCCCCCGGAATTATTATTTTTATTTCGAAACGTTTTCCGAGCGCTTTTAATTGGGCTGCACGGGGCATCATCGCATCAGCTTCGGGTATTTTATGCAAAATCAACAATGGCGTTGCCACAATCGCAGGGAGCGGGGCGGAAAAACATTTCCCCGGAGTGGAAAGCCGGGTGGGTGGGTGTTTGGGTGTTTGGGTGTCTGGTGCTGGCTCGCTTCCATTCGACCGCTGAACCCAAAATAATTAAAAGTATTTGGCGTCTGTAAAGTAATTTTTAATTAAGTTGAAGTGCGCCAAAAGTGCGTGGAGGCTGCTATTTCGGGGTTGGCGGGCGCTGCTGTCGTAGGTTGCTTATTACCGTGCATAAACATAAACAATTTTAGAAATTAAATGATAATTTTGGAATATTTACATAATTTTATGCATTATCTCAGCGGCGGTGGGGGAAGTGGTGGAAATATGGCAACGTTAGTTGCCTTGTTTTTGCAGGCCTTCATTTTCTCGCCGCCGAATAAAGACAGATGCGAGCGGATTGGGATTTAGGTGGAGGTTTAGATCTGGATTTGGCTCTTAGGGATTTTTTTTCTGAGCTCCTCTCGCTTGGCAAATATTTGGCTTATGAAATTTCATTGTTCTTGGCAAGGGCCGCGAACGTTGCTTTAATCTCAATCCAAGTGATTGCTATCATCAGCCACCAAATTGATTTTAGTTTCATTTACGTTTCCTGCCTTCTCCAGGATGCGCTGCGAGTGTCCTGCCTCCGTTGCATTTGGCAGGACTGCCGCATAAATATTTATGACGAGCCGGGGGGCGTGGCGTTCTAGCCTCGCTCTTGGATGCCGGCCAAGAGCAATGAAATTCTATTTGCGACCCTTGCAAAGTGGGTTTTTTTCGCCGCGCTCTTTCCGGGCTCGAGTTTTAATTAAGTGCAATTTTGAGGGCGTAGCTCTTTTTATTGAGAGAGATCCTGGAGTGATGGCAAATTACCAGTGTTGAATATCCACGATCTCGGGAGATATATCTGTTTTAAGACGTAAAACCCTGCTCACATTAGGCACTGGCTCCCCTTTTCCATTTTCCCTGGTAGGGCGAAAACTTAATTAGCAAACATTTTTAATGGCACCAGCAGTAGCAGTAGCAGAAATTTTAATGTTCGTGGCAATTTGGTTATAAATTACAACTATTATTTTAATATTTTCACACACTTTCGGTGGCCTGCCCGGCGCGGAGAGTGGAAAGCGAGGCGGAAAATGGAAAAAGGGAAAGGGAAAGCGAGTGTCTGGTTGTAAGTAACATTATTTGCACCTCCATGGAACTCACAAGCAGCCGGCAATTATTGAAATAAATTTACGAGCCTGAAACAAATTATGGCGAGGAAATGGAGCAATCCCCCGACCTCTGAGAAGGCGGCTAATGAGAGCCGGCAGAGTGAAATGAAGGAGCTGTGCCGCGCGGAGGCGGGGCCCGAAGAGGTTGCCACATTGTTATGAAACTTTGCATATGAATGATAATAAAAAGGGGTGACTTCGGGGAAGAATACATTAATATGCTGCATAATTATGCGATAACCCAGCCGGGGGGGCGGCTGGGAGCGGGACCCGTTCCATCTCCATCTCCATTGTGTCTCCGTCTGCCTCTCGCTCGGAATATGGCAAAACATAACATAACGCTACAACAACGTTAACGCTAATGATGCCGGCAGCACTGGCAGCACCGGCAGCGCCGGAGGTGTGTGCCAGGTGTGCGTGCCGGTGTGCACGAGTGGGTGTAAGTATTGGGTGTTACACGCTGCCAAGTACTCCCCAAAGTGCCCCTAAATGCAAGAAATGACAGTCATTTCATATTTGTTGTCCTCCAAGGGCCGCGCACTCTCACCCGCCCGCTCCCGGTCTAAGGATCTCGTGTCATAAAATTAAATACTTCACTGGAGAATTAAATGCAGTAAAAAGTGGGCGTGACCCGCTCCCGCGCCGTCGCCCTCGCCCCGGCAACACACCTTCGCCATCGGCACTTCAGCATTAGATGGGGGTTAAATGGGACACACAACAAGTCCTTGCAAATACCTGGGGCGTTGCTCCGGCTGACAACTGTAAAATAAAGCTAATAATAAGTTAAAAGCTGAAAGTGCTTTCTGTATTACGATTATTACGGATTGCCCTGCTCTCTGACTGGGAATACGACCTTCCCCCAGTCCGAGGATTTGCCGGCCGCGCTGTGCGATGACAGTAATAAATACATAAACTGCAAATGCCGAATGGTGCGGAGAGCGGCAGCCAGCTGCAGGCGCATTAAGCCATTCCGCACTCCATTAGATGGCCAGGGGTTCCCCGTCCCCGCAGAGACCGGGACGAGGGGGTCGTAAAGAATTGTAAGGGTATATTAGCCGGTCGTGCTTTAAGCCATCTCACCTGGGCGACTTGACCGCCTCACGGCTGGCAAAGGATTTTCTGAGTTGAAATGATGTCCTTGGAGCTGCCCAGCAAATGTCGAGTTCATATCTATGAGGGATGTATTTTAGGTTGAATGTATCAAATTTAAAACAAAATTGATCAGTTTTAAAGTTCTCTAGATCTGATAATACGATTATCTTGGCATTTCCATTCTGATTGATAGCGGATTTAAGCTGGCAGTGGTTCATTCCATTCATAGCTGGCCCACAAAATTCATAGATAGCCGGATTCATGTGGCCTTGCCTCCATCTATCCGAGCATCCATCAGTCCTTGCATCCAGTCATATATCGCTCGAATCGCTGCACATTCACATCTCCATCCCCACTCGCATTGGATTCGACTGGCATCGAATTCCATTTGGCCGGAAATTGCATGAGCCCGATTGCTATAATTAAAACTAAGTAGCGCTGATTTAGCCAAGATGTTCCACTGAGGTCGGCGGTTTCGCCGGATCCGGCGGATCCGCAACCGACTCCAACTCCGACTTCGACTCCGAGTCGCCTTAGTTGTCTTGTCTTGAGCAGGCGGCGATGCGGTTTTGTTAAAATTACATTTGCTAAAGTTTTATCGCAGCTGCGGCAGTGGCGAAGGCAGGGCCATGATATCAGCGCCGTAATTAATTGCGGCCGCTGCATTTCAGGGTGGCCATGGCAATTGTGGCGTGCAAATTAAAAGCCAGCAGGCAAAGGCTTGTTCTTCTTGTTCTGCGAAAAAGTTGAGGAAAACAAACACTTTGAAACCAGTAGGGAAAACAAAACCCTGGGAAAACCACAAAAAAAGCGCCAGCCAATAACAGCGGATGAAAGGTGATGGGGTGGCAGGCGGGGAAAATAAACAGCAACAGGGAAAAGCGGTGGCGACGGCAGCTGTAACCAGATCCAGAACCATCGATGGGAGACGAATAAAAATAGGAGTACGTATAATAATAAAACTCGGGCGAACCGCGGAATATCCTGCCGGCAATTTACGGTTGGCACAAGCGAAATACAACAACCAGATCGGGCACTGAAAGGAACGGGAATAACCATTGAGTTCACACAAACTGAAGATATATGAAATATGGTTTTATCAGATTATTGACGTTATCCTTTTTAATATCAGTTTTACATTTTGAAGTAAGTTAAGTATACATTTAATTAATTTTTCCATTTTCTATCCTTGTTTTCAGATTTTTTGCTGCCAAAATTATTCTCACTGTGCTTAGCCGGCGGCCCAGCAAAATGTCTTCGATTTCAAAGTGCTGCTCGCTCAGTGGTTGCTGCAGCCGCTAATGGTGGTGCGGCATGGAGCGGCGGCTGTTGGAGTGTTGCCGCTGACAACAACAATTCGCAGACGCCTCGCCGCAGCAACGGCCGAAGGACGGAGGAGGACTGGAACTCGAGAGGACAAAGCAGCCTAAAAGTGTCGCTGCAAATTGAGTGGGAAAGGCAACAAATCACATCAAAAACATATTTGAATATTTGCCGTCACTTAGCTTTCGGCGGGGCCAGGCCAGTGTTTGAGGCAAGGATGTGGGTGTAGACATCGCTGAGGGTGCGGCGCTGAGTATCTGTGTTTGAGTCCGCGCCTGTGTGAGTCTGCCTTGGGTCGCGTTGCTGGGTGTCGATGTCGCTGCCAGTGTTTGACTAAGCGCCATGGAGGCGCAGTCAATGAAATCGACACTTTTCCAGCATGCAAGTGCCGGAGAAGGTTTTCAGTGATGGCTACACAGGCGAAAAATATACATACATAGGACTTCATGATACTAGGCCCAATTGGATAGCCTGAAACTTCTGCCGCATCCCGTCGTCGCAAGGCTCCTGGAATTCTCCGATCATTGCCACCGATGAGCAACCGGAAACTTCAGCAGCTTCTCGTCGCAGGGCTCCAGGAATTCTCAAGAATGCCTCCGAAAAGCCACCGGAAACTACGGCTGATTCTCGTCGACGGTCTCCAAGAATTGCCGCCAAAGAGCAACCGGAATCTTCTGCCGCATCCCGTCGTCGCAGGGCTACTTTGCAAATAATGTTTATTGACTTTAAAAATTAATTTTTTTAAGAGAAGAAAGAATGAAAAGTTGACTTTGTGTGAATTGATCTCATATTTGGATTTTTAAATCAAAAGAAGCTAACTTCGGGTGGTCGAAATTTTTATAGCCTGAAAATCGATCATATCTCAGCCAAAAATCCATTAAATTCACTTCGGAAAGTATTTTTATGTTAGTCTTTATTAGGGTAACAATACTGCACGTTCAGTTTAAAATAAAAAAAAAAAATAAAATTTTTATTAATTTTTTGACAATTTTAATGATGTAACCCCTTATAAAAAATTGGAAAAATTAAAAAATTTTGTTTTCTTTCGGACTTGCCTAGATCGACTCGTCGGATGATGCTGATCAATAGTATATGTATATGATTTATAGGGTCGGAAACAACTCCTTCATTGAGTTCTGTGCTTCTGACTGACATTAAATTACCCCGAAAGGCGTATTAAAACTTAAATATTTATCCCTTGCTTTATAAGATAATTTTTTGGAACATTGAATCTTAAAAATTTCATTACTAGGCTAAAAATACATTTATTTTAATTCGGAAAACTGTTCTGAGTTAGTTTTTATAAGGCTAATAAAACTGCATACTGAATTTTAATTTGTTTTAAAATTAATTTTTTTGCAAATTTTTATTTTAGTATTTTAACAATTTGAAAATTGAAAATTGCGAAAAAATTAAAAAATTTTTTTTTCCACAAGACATGGCTAGATCGACTCGGCTGTTGATACTGATCAAGAATATATATGATTTATAGGGTCGGAAAAGACTCCTTCACTGAGTTGCAAGCTTTTCACTGAAATTAAGCACTATTAAGTAAGAGGCAAAAATACTGATTAAATAATATTTTCATTCACATATTTTAATAAAAAGAAATATATATATAGGAAAAATTAATTCCCACTGCTTCATTAACATAATTTCCTTTCTTGCGAATATTTATTTTTTGCCAGTGCATCCACCGGCAAGTCCTGACTGATAAAGAGGTGAAATCTGTACAGTTTACTTTCGTCCGCGGATGTCTCTCGTTTTTCGGTAAGCAAAGCTTAACGGTTAGCTGACACTTGGCACACAGAGGGTTGGCTGAGGGCGGTGTAACGGGGCTGAAGGGGGCTGAAAGGGGCTGCAAGGGGTGGCGACTGCGCCTATCCACCTGCCACGAAATAGGTCTCTGGCCGCCAGTGAGTGTGTGCGTGCGAGTGCGATGTTTACATGTGTATTGTAAGTAAAATGCCTGAGGCTAAAGTGTACATTACGAAGTTTTAAATTACACAAAAATGTACATACAAGCGCACAATCTACAAAGGACGAAGGTGGGTGAGGGAACCGCAAGGATATGCGGTGGCCTGTGCGCGTCATTCTTCGCTCCCGAAGCTCCTTTTACTTCAAGCACACTAAAAATATATAAGCGAAGCTTTAAGAAAATATGAATAATAAAAATACATACATAAAAATATGATTCAAAATATAAATGTAATAATAAATCTACGATTTTTCCCAAGAATGTTTAACTTTAAAATACTATACTTCCACACATGTGGTATTTCAACCCCATAATTTGTTTGCAGTGCAAGTGTGTACTTACGAGCTCAGCTGGTAATGGAATGAAATGGGTGGCAGTGGGCGAAAAGGGGGCCAAGGGAGTCCTGCGGGTGTTGTATCAATGGCAACTCCGGGATTGGCGGCTGCACGTGTCAAAATTTGCGCAAAGGATATACAAAGTAACTCATGCTAATTTCGCCATTGTTGGCGAGTGATGAGGGGTGGAAATGGCGGGGCGTTGGCATTGGGGGTAGAAGGAAAATTCACCGCCATCGATTTGCGTTCGTGCGTGTGTGAGTGCGCGGCTTTTGTGCAAATTATAAAGCGGTGTGAGGCCGGTGTAATGGATAATGGTTAAGTGGAGTGGAATTGTAATTTCTATTAAAACGGAACGGCAAGTTCCTTATCTGGCAGGCGATGTGCCGAGAGGTTTTCCATTCAACCGCCGACGCTTCCAGGTCGAGCCGGGTGTCAGTCACTATTAGGCAAAAGTGTGCTCGGAAATTCCATTTCGATATTCGTTGTTCCTCTGTCATTACGGGATGTTATCTGGAGGCAGCATCACCACAGGATCGACCCCTGCACTCCGCTCTGGGTCAGCTGGGGCCCGGCTTAAGCTTTAATTTCAGCTAAGCAAGCACATTGACAACCGGAATTGGTACACACGGCTGCCATTTGCCCTTACACAGCGAGTATTTTTAATAAAATGTTTAAATAATAAACTAAATTAATGCTTAACTAATAAGGAGTATATCATTTAAATAGTGACTTGATAATGTAACAATTAGATGACTTAAAACTCTGCTTTGTTAGTCTGCATTATAATTTTCTTTGGCTATAAAACACCAAAAAATGTAAATCTATAAAAACTCACAAGCTAAATTCTTTTTGCTTAGTTAATCTAGGATTGTTCACCTATTTTTCCCCTCAGTGCAGGCTTTGCATATTTGCATGTAAATACGTGAAGCCCTCACATTTGGGAATGCACATGCACACACAGTCGGCAGTGCAGTGCTCGGAGAAAATTGCAATTTCGGTTTTATTTTATCTTAATTGGGAAGCCGACTTGTAGATACGGCTCTGACAGCAAATAGCAGCCAGGCAACTGCTAATTGACTGGCCTATGTCGAGACCTTTGACTTGCGAAGGTTGCCAATCAATCCCCCGAGCGGACCGCCCCTTTGTCACCTGTTTCGGTAAATACAATTTGCGGTCGAATTATGTAGGCTAGGACCAGGGCCAACTGACCCCAACCAACTGACTTTTTAATTGCCATCAGTTGAAGCTTCGAGCTCCTCAAGCTGCCGCAGTGTCAACTAATTACGCCTGGCAAACGCTAATAATTAAGCCCGATGGCAGCTCACAATTATTGGGAGCACGAACACTCCATACGTTGGCATTTGACGGCAATTCGAGCTGTGAGCTTCGAGCTCCGAACCCCTAGAAATTTCCACTGGCAACAGCTGCTAACGTCTGGCAATTGCAATTGCATCGGGAGCGCAGCATCTCCGCCACCCCCTTTCGGCAATTCATTTCCATTATCATTATCAAAACTTTTCTGCTTTTCTCTGCAGCCCGAGATGGGATTTTGTACCTTCTACCAGGGAATCGAAGCGGGCATTTGCACTGACTGTTACTAGTAAGAAAGCAGTTCAGGATTAAGATCGGGTTAGAAATAAATTTGAGACTTGAATAAAAAAAGATTAAAGAACTTTAAATGAAGTATATGAAATTATAAAGTTTGTAGTAAATTAAGTATATGAAATTATAAATAATATATGCATGGTGTGCTTAGTTTACGCTAAGATTCCATTGAACTTTATTATCGGACAATCTTTAAGCTAAATTAAAATCTGTTATTAAAATGTAAGCAGTTAAACTTAACTCAAGGTAGTGTGTTTTATAGTTATATATTTATATCTCTATCTATAAACTGTTCCTTTAACAGGAATTTATCCTTTCTTAATACCTCTTTTATTTAAAATTCAATTCCCAAATGTAAGGATGGACAGGTACTTTCCCGTCGATTCTCCGTCTCGAATTCCCTCATTTGTTTTTCTTCTTCCCCTGACGTCCGGGTGTGATTTACGCGACCTTGTGATGAGGGCGTGTTTGAATGGGTGGCTGCGAGTGTCTTAGATGGCAGCATCATCATCAGGAGCAGCGGCACTGGCAGTAGCAACCGCCGCACTTCTTAAAAAAGCAATTACATTAAAAAGGATATGCTTGAGGCAGCCCTTTTTGCTCCTTTCCCGACTGGCTGGCTGCTCACATTACGTATACGTAATCGCAATGCCCGCTTACGTGCCGCCGCTGCAGGACGACGCCTCGCTCCCGCGAATTGGGTCCTGGCCTCCGCCGAGCGAGTGTGTCTCTTAAATGTTCATTAAATTGGATTTTTAGTGCGCATCGTAAAAAATTCAAAGCGTCCATTTAATTCGCCCGCCAACAGCCATAACAACAGCGGCACTGCTCTTGGCCGGGCCAAAAACTTGGCCAGAAGGTGTCTGTTCCGGTGCCGCTTGGTCAGCACTTCAATTCCGGAGGGGTCGTAAAAGCGCTCCAGTCGCAGGTCGTGAGTGGGACCGAGTGCTCGAAGACGTCGACTCAAATTGAAATATTTTGCAATCCTATTGATTTTCCCCTTAATGATCCACTGCATTTTAAATGGTCAATGCAGCACAAGTGCGGTGCACTACGGAGGGCAGAGGGCTGCCTTTTCCCCCTTGGCGCAACTCTATTTCCCAACCGAACCGCCGCCTGTCATTATGTTGGGACTAGGACTCTTTTTTTTTTGCCCTGCGAGCGTCCTGGAAAAACCTTTTTACGGCAAATTGTGCTGCATTTTAAGCGGAAATGATGCGCATCCTGCGGCATCACATCCTGGCCACAAAATGGCCAGCCCCCCTTTGTTTTTCTTTCACCGAAAAATATTTGCATATTCATCTCAAAAACAAAACACCAACTTCCAGCCGGGGAAAGACAAACGGCAAACGGCATGAAAAAATAAAATAAACATTTGAAAGAAGAAAGCGCCAGCCGCAGCCGCCGCAGCAGGAAGGAGCAAAGTTTAATGGCCAACATGGCCATGACCAGGGCTCTGCACTACGAAAAAGCAGTGAATATAGATGGACACTTGGGGTAATTAGCGAGGGTCTTGTCTTTAAACAAACACATTAGGAAATATTTAATAAATTCAACAGTTATAAGGTTAAGTTTCAAGCAACCGTGAGTCCAATTTCGACTAAAATTCAACTATTATTTTAAGGTCATTACAAAAAGAGGCTGTTAAACTTTTAACTTATTATTCTATCATAAAGTCAGAGCAGATCATATGATTATTTACAAAATGTAATATAATAAGCTTACATGGCCCACAAATGCCTTTTTTTGAAGTGGATACGCCAGTTGTGAGCTGCTGTACCATTAGGGAGCGCCTCA